>JAQQZU010023704.1:0-14094 GCA_030068025.1 Parauchenoglanis punctatus | reverse complement strand
CATTTGAGGATTTTAGAAAGAAAAGTGAAGTGATATTGGTTGGCAGTATTGAATGCAGTTGGTAAATGCCCAGCAAACACAGAACGTCCAACTGACATTAGCTTATGGTTCTCCTACGGTTAGTTTTACAAAAACCTTCTGACAGCGTTTAGAGATCCTTCTCTCCAGGTTAATGTTAGGGGAACATTAATACAACCAAACAGGAACATTCTCCAAAGGTTCTCCAAAAATTCCCACATTACAAACATCAGGAGAATGTTAGAAGGTTCTATAAACCAAAGCATGCAACCAAAAACTAATGTTATATTCAGATAAAACAAAAGTTTCCTGGCATACAACCAAATAAACCTTCACAGAACATTCTTGTAACCAAAAAATAACATTCCCAGAACGTTATGGGAACCAAAAATTGTTAGCTGGGTGACGACATGTTTCTGAGCCATTAATTATAGTAGTGGGGAGGGGAGAAGGTCTTGTGAGATGATTGGGATTGGGAGTATTGTAAAATGGATTGGATCCAATGAGCATGTGGTAGGATTGCGAGACAAGATGACTTTCCAGATATCTTCTGTTGCTAGATGAGTTTAAGTTTGCACAAGTAAATAAGCATTAAAATTCTTTATCAGGCCATATTGCTATTAATGTTTTGATGGCGCCTATAAGGCAAAATTATTCATCAAGAGCTACGTTATTCAAGCAAGAAAATGTCATGCAGGTACGTGCGAGTCATAATGTTTGTGTAATAAATAGGAAAGGGTTTTTTTTTTGTTGTTGTTCATTGCTCTAAGCTTATTTGTTTGTCATTCATGTGTAATGAAAGATGCCGTTACACTCATTGCTTGCCTGTTGCAGTTATGTCACTGTTGCTATTTTAAATGTAGATAATCATAACACAACACAGAGTAGTGGTAAATCAAAGTCCTGCAGTAGAGTTGTTTATTGCATAACTATATTTGCATAATACAATTCAGATATGAATGTGATATAAAATCCACCATTTCACTTTTACCATTAAGCTAGACAGCCCAGTCCTTGTTTGAGCTAGGATGTTAGTGCAGGCTGGTATTTTAGACATATTACAATAGGTTATTAAATATTTCATTGTACAAGTAGCAGTAAAATGGTACCTTTTACATCAGAAATGGCTTGCTGTAGAAGCATAATATCTAAAATTAGACATAACATTAAATATGAGATATTTTCTCAGTAGTGTTTCTGCTAAAAGTGATGACAGGCTAAGAAAAACCTGACACCCTTTTAGCAGTCTATAACAAAATTTCTTTATTATGAAAATTCAAAGAGTATTTCACATCAAAATGTGTTTAGACAGACTTATATTCATTATTTTGTCAAACTAAATTATACCTTGACACCACGGGACCACACATGTGCAGCTCCTTAGAGTGTACATTTCATTAATATTACTGTGGGAAACTAAACAGCAGTTAGACATTCCAGCTCACTGCCTAAACTAAACTAAAAACATAAAATTACACTTTTATTTACCAACAAGTCCCACACATATTATGAAAAACATGATATGGACAGATATGATAAATAATAGATAATATATGAATAATAAATGATTGAAAGTGCTATCATGGCAAAGCTCAAAACAGGGTCTATGAACACTAAATCAAACCAGTAATCTAATAAAAAAAATCATGACTCACTTTTCAAACAAGTCAGACTTGCTTAGTTACTTTCTTTCTAATCATAATTTGCATTCATAATTTGGTTCCCGTTGTTTTGGCTATACAGGCTACCATTTGCATAATAATATGAATATAAAAGCAGCTACTCTGATTGACATCACTTGAACATAAACATTTGCATTTTCTTTTCTAAGAAATACAGATTTTCCTGTCAGACATTAAAAAGATACCGCGGGCTACTTTTTTTCTAGTTGTCATGCCAATATCTAAACAGTTTGTAATAACTATTAAGAGAAGATTCAACCAAAAAAAGTGACAATTTTAGTTGGCAGTGAAACTGAAATGCATGTATGCATCTGAGTTGAGAATCTAGGTAGGGAGAAAAACCGTCACAACATATTGTCTGACAAAACTGTTTTTGAGGCCTACGGCCTTTGGTACCATAAAAGCCTGTGCTGTCTCTCTCAGGTCTTTGTTTATGCTCTACATGTGATAAATACATGGCAGTAGAGTGCTGTACTTAAGTTAAAATGAAATATTGAAAGGCTTGTGGATGCAGTAACTGATGCTAATTTAATAAATGCTGCCTCTGAACCCAGTGTGCAAAAGAGTCTTTGAGAGCACTAAGCAAATAAATAGGAATGAGTGTTACAATAATCAGATCTTATTATAGTTTATTCACAAGACATATTATGCATGTCTCTCTGGTATTGTACAACAGTAGAATATATAGTATTGTGTGTGTGTGTGTGTGTGTGTGTGTGTTTAGAGTCAAACAATAATAATAAAACTAAAAGACAAAAGAACAAAAGTAAATGTTTGTATAACTATGAAATAAATTAGATAGCAAACTAAAATGTAAAGGGCACAATAAAACAGACGCACATGAGTTATTAGGTGCATGATGGGAAATAAGAAAGAAAAGATGGCGTTTGTACATTTCACTCTCTGACTACAGAATAGCACTACTTAAAGCTTAACTGTGAGCAAGTAATTATTAAGTGAACTGAGTGGGGAACTAGATGTATTTATTTACAGGTTAGTTTTGTGTGCCATCAGAACTGGTGTAAATACAACCTCATTTGTGAACCCCAACAGAGGTTTTGCGTAATCAAAACCTGTTGTTAAAACAGTTAAAACCTTCATGAGTGAAATCACATTTGCATTCAAGATGACACATTATTATGTAAAGATTATGGCAAGAATCAACATCTTTTTCCCACCTCTATGAAGGGTCGATGTTGAGCAGATAGGGTTAAGGGTCTTGCCCAAGGGCCCAACAGTGGCATAATCAGCTGATCAGCAACCCAGTGCCTTAGCCGTTGAGCCGTACTGACAGTGACAAAATGACAGTACTTGTTTAGATCATATCATTATTCATCATATCATGGGCTGTAATATGCATGCATTGCAGCTCTGCAATCTTTGGAAAAAAAGCATGAGCCTTAGGTGACTTCTGAGAAGAGAACTGTAATGCCAGTAATACAAGAACCTTCCGGGATGAATATTGTAATGTTATGAACAACTCATGACCCATGTGCGGGCTATGCAGTTAGAAAAGAGGTAGTAACAATAGTAAAAATCTTGTTGCCATAGAAACAAGGTTCAAAATAAACTGAAGAGAGGTTTATGGGAACTATTGCTTGTTCCTGGGAAATAATGGGGTCAAGTCATGGTGGGATGGATTCAAAGGCAACAGAAATGTGATTGTCTGTTTTGAAAGAGAGAGATTTTGACTGGCAGCCAGTATCCATAATGAAGCATGGTCAACTTGTGTGAGTTAAAGTTTCAGGCTCCTGTCATCTGATAGTTTCATCAGTTCATTTTCCAACACAGTGGTCAGAACTATGTCTCCTGAAACAGGATCCATAGAGATAGTGTCCAAAATCCAAAGGTTTCCATGTTGTGGGTCCTCTGGGAAGAAGTCTGCAAACTTTCATGACAACTGAGTCAAATGCTGGGTTATAGCACTGGATATGTGGGCATGATGAGAGGCTTCCGATGTTTCACTTAGGAGTGAAAACTTTAAATTGTCTTTCCTTGAATCTTCTGTTCCAAATAAAGTTTCTTCTTGAAGTCTACAAGTGTATCTGAAACCAAAAACACTGTGATGTTTCTGCCTTGTATTGATATATTGAGCTGATATAACTGGTCAAATATATATGATAAGTTGGCCAATATTGCACAAACGTTATCACCAGAGTAGCATAATGCTCAGCAAGAGAGGAATGCTGTTCTTCCAGAAATGTGTGCACTTCCTTTCTCAGTTCAAAAAGGTGACTCAGCAGTGACCCTCTTGAAAGCCATCTTATTGTTTGTCAAAGTTACAGTTACATTCATCACTTCCTGTGGTTCTAGGTTTATTGGTAGACTTTCCCTACATAAGAAACAGTGCATCCCCTTGGCATCTGGCGCCCTCTCTTGGATGTACTTGGATGTATAATCAAGGCAGGGCATTACATTATTTGCCATGATAGGAAGTTGGAAGTTCTTTGTAAAACAGTAGCTCCTCATGAAGATAACTGTAACTGCAGTGTACTGTCCCTGCACTAACAATGCAGGCTTTACTAATGTCAGTCAACTCCTCCTGATGAATGGCAAAACCCTTGACACCATGTGTGCCTTTGGCACTCAGTATCATCACATATGGCAGCAATTCTTCTGCTCACGGTGTCACTGGAGAGTGGTATTGACTGAATTTTCTGCTGCCTCCCCAGCACATATCTCAGTACATATCCAAAGCTCCATGCAAACCAAGCTCCTCAGTGAACATTAAGGGTTTCTCGCTATGAGCTCCCCAAGAAGTAACATATAGCAAGCTTTCAAAGTGGCTTTTGACTGAGTTGATAATGTTTTGTTGACTTTCTGTTGTGCTGAAGCTGGTCCCTCTTCCTTAGTAAATATACTTTTGGCTTCCCAACACATCCCAGGTGCTTTGTGTTTAAAGCGGTATGGCACACTTAAATGTGTTTTTTGATCTGTAAACTAAATGATATGACTGTGATGAAATACAACAATGCTGAGGTTAATATTGACAAAATTCCTTTTTTTAATAAAATGAAAATGACTCAAAATGCTATTTACTGGTTAAAATCATTCTGAACCTTGCAAGGCCCATGCTGATGTAGAGTAAACAGTTTGGTACTTCTCTATGTCATGACGTTTAATAATGGTTCATAATAGTGGATTTTCACACCTGTCCCTTCCCACTCCCACAAAAACACTCCTGTCCTGTCCCAATCCCGGGACAGAATAAAAAAAATTCCTGTCTCGTCCCATTCCAAAAGAGTGACTCCTGTCCCAGCCCATGTTGTGTTAAACATAGTTTTTTTCTTATTAGCGTTTATTGAAAATAGCATTCAATCATTTTAGAACTGTATATTTATCCATCCATTATCTACACCGCTTTATCCATCTGGGTCGCGGGGGAAGCTGGAGCCAATCTCAGCAGACTTCGGGCGAGAGGCGGGGTACACCTTGGGCAGGTCGCCAGTCCACCACAGGGCCAGAAATGTATATTTATATATATTAAAACTGACCTATTGTTATTATGAGTTCCATCCAGCCTGTTTGCATTTTTTCCAGTCCTACTGTCATGATGAATAGTGAACTTCACAGGAATCCTCACAGGAAGTACCAAACGGTGGACTCTTCATCAGCATGGGCCTTGCAAGGTCCAGATGATTTTAACCAGTAGCTGGTTTTTTGAGCCATTTTTAACCCATAAAATGCAGGGTTTTATAATAATTGTAATTTTGTCAATATTAACACCAATATTGATGTATTTCATCATAGTATCAACCATATCATCATATCAGCTAAAAACAAAAAAAAAACACATTTAAGGGTGCAGTAGCGCTTTAGGTGTCTCTAGACATTTTATGAGTTTAGTTTAATCACCTCATTTGACAGAATTTCACAACATTCAACATTATGAAATCCAAATTTAATGTATTATATATTTCCACACCATACGCTTTCGAGCTTTACTGGCACACGGTTGTCTCCCACATCACTTTTTCATCTCAAAAACCGATCCATTTTGTCTTACTACATCTGAAGGAACATTACCTGTGATCTGTTTTGATGATGTGATAATGTGTCGTGATTGGTATGGTAAACGTAACTGCTTATTGAAATTAGGCATTTTAATTTGATGCTTTTTATTTATTTGAATTCTTGAGCACATTTAGATATAAAAATAACTTGTAAATTACAAGGGGGTGGTGGTTAGCATGGTAGCGTCACAGCAGGAAGGTTCTGGGTCCAATGCGTGCGACTGACTGGGACCTTTCTGTGTGGAGCTTGAATGTTCTCCCTGTGCTTGCATGAGTGCTCTGGTTTACTCCTACAGTCCAGATTAGGTCAACTGTCTAAACTAAATTGCTCACAGGTGTGAATATGAATTGCCGTGCAATAGATAAGTGCGTCTGCCTAGGATGTACTCTGCCTCTTGCCTGAAATCAGCTGGAATTGGCTCCAGCTTCCCCATGACCCTGATGGATGTGCAGTATATAGATGATGGACGGTAAACTACCACCGTATCTCTAACCACTAGATGGTGCTATGAGACCAACATTGAGAATGTTCGCTCCAAAGTGTGTAAAACAGTGTAGACTGAGTACACTGAGTAAATTAACTAAGTATGTATGTGTGTGTGTGTGTGTGTGTGTGTGTGTGTGTGTGTGTGTGTGTGTGTGTGTGTGTGGTTTCTCAGCTTTAGGTTTGCTAAATGTGATGATCACCCCAGCACTGTGTGCACCTATCCCTGAGCATCAGTGCACTATGCTCCATGACGGCCACGTTCGGTGTGACCTGCCGCCTTCCATCACAGCAGAAATGTCTGACCCCACCTGCCATGCCCAGTGGAGTATTAAGGTAATTGTTCAGTCAACTCCGTACCTTTACATTTGTCTTAAATGGCCAGAGTCATGTTCATAAAACATCCTGCTTTTGGATTAGGTTCCTTTTTTTGAAGAGTCAATCAGACTAAAAACATACCTAACAGTTGCTTAGTTAGGATCTATCATCATTTTCTTTGATAATCTATTTAGTTGATTCTAAGTTTGTTGTTAAACAGAATGGAATTGGATTTTTTTAATTGACTGGATCGTTAGGACTGACTTTTAATATATTCTTATTTTATAATTACTTATTTATTACTTATTAATTTAAAATTTCTATTACATTATATTTGCAATGCAAGTGTTTTTTTTTTTTGAAAGGCATGCTTTCAGCAATTAATCTTTCCTGTAATTTTATGTCTTTAAGTAAAAAAAAAAACTCATTTTTAAAGTGTACTGTGATTTAAAGAAACAAAATATCAGATGAGTATCGATATTGGCTTATACTCAAAGTTTCAGTATCAGTGCTGGTATCAGGAAACAGATAAGGTCTCTAATAGTGTGTAAAAAATTAGACGAATATCTTGTCAAAGAATTGAATTTTATTTTTATAGGACATTCTGGGGGAAATAATGAACACAATTTGATAATGTAATCTGTGTTATGACTGAAGACATTCCAAAAAGCTCATTATTTATTCACTAATTAATGGCTCAATCACATGAAAGCTTCACATTAAAGCTACACTATTTAGGATTTAGAGGAATTTATTAGCACAAATGGAATACAATATTCATAACTATGTTTTCATTAGTGTAAAAATACCTGTAATTACAAACCGTTGGGTTTTTGTAAACTTACAATGAGCCACTCATAGCTACGTAGGGCGCGGGTCCATGTCTAAAGGAGGCCGCCATGTTGCACTATGTTGCTACATTAGTCCAGAAACATCTAGACAGCGCCTTCCGTGATTCGCATTTCTACAAGCGGCAGCGTGAAGTTAGAAGAAAGCTGAAAAAGAAAGGAAAGGAATCAGTGTTTGCTGGCTGACATGTTTGAGAACCTAAACTTTGTAAAAATGGAGGGTGATACTTATTATTTAACACAAGAATCAGTAAGGGAGCATGAATCCCCTTCAAAGAAGCAAAAGCATGAAGGTAAACGAGGCAAAATCGGGACAACACGGCAGCAGAAAGCAGGGATAAATCTGGTGATTTTCCCAGACTGAAATCACTGATGAGGGACAAATGTTTTCAGAGTGGCACCGAAGTTGCCTGTTTTGTGCTGGACTTGTAATTGGTTTTAAATAATGTCAAACTATTGCTGCATGATTCGGTTCTTATAGTATTTATATAATCATTCATTAGCGTACGTTGCTGACGTTTTCCAAGCAATGCATTCCGTCACACTGCGATAACACACCAAACTACAGTAAAACTGCTACAGGGAAAGCACAGAGCTGCTGTGTAAATAACATTTTCTGTTCTGTTGGTATTGTTCATATCACGCAGACTGATATAATAAAATAATTTTATACATAATTTTATTTTGACCTCTGTTACTTTTCTTCGCTTGTTTTAAAGGGTTTCCACTTTTTCCTTTTCTTTTTGAGCAGCAGCTCAGTTAGCTCCACTTCCCTGCCTGTCCCTTACCAATCTCTCTCTCTCTCTCTCTCTCTCGCCAATAATATTCACTAGCAATAAAACACAACCATAACATGAAACACACCACACTATCTTACATGGAAGATATGACCTATAGTTTTACAGCCTAGATAACTAAATACAATCTCTAAATATCTATTTAAAGTAACCTCATCAGTTCCTGGCTACTCAGTGCGGTGATAGATGATGACATCGTTTTGTTAGTACTCGGATTGTATGCTGCGAGCACCTGATGGCCACCGTATACAAATATATACCGTATACAACATATTCTTCAAATACACAACTGGAAAGGGAGGGGGGAAGGACAGGGCATTCAGTTGGCTGCAAATCTGCAACCTTGTTGCTAGAAAGCAGAAATCCAACATAGTGTAGCTTTAAATTGGAAAACTTGGGGTGTTGGAGGATTAGGCAAACAAATGCCACCCTTAGTAAAAAGAATATTAGACTATTTAACCTGTTACAGCAAATATATAAACACAGCTACGATTTCCCCAATAGACTCAGACATTTGGCTAGACCTTTAATTTTGCAAACAATTTTTCTCGTATGTGATCACAAATTCGCAGCAAGCATTTACTGGACTGCAATACAATCCATGAAGAAGTGTTATTAAGATCAATGTTAATGGAATTTCTACATTAAGGAACTGCATTAGGGTGTACATTAGGCAACCGTATAATGTAATACAGATTTCACAAGATTGGAGCCTATGCAAAAACAGCTATTGTGAAAAAGCTTATGTCTACATGACCTTTTTAACCTTTCCCATTTTTTCTTCCTTCTTTTGATTTCTTCATCAGGGCATATCGGTTGCCAGTTATGATACTGAAGATATTAATTTCGTTTCTCCAATCATCACTGCTTCAAAGGAGTCGGTCACAATTGATGGGTGCCATGAGTCGCTGGTCTTTTACATCAGCTGCTCTAAAACTGGCGTATGTCATTTATAATTTATTTATTATTCAGCTGCCCTAATACACAATACTAAAAATACTGTCCAACTCTTCTAGAACATAATCAATGCCATCATTATGATATTCCTTTGAATTTTCTAACAGCTACGGTATAGCCATCTAATAACCAGCAGTAATGTAGTTAATGTGTTTATATGTCCAAGCTGTTTTTGACTTTCTGTACCGAGTTTGATTGTCTGTCCTTTTGTGTTGCAGTTTACCAAGCAGCTTTCATTTTCATGTGAGTTTTAAGCAGACCATTTCATCCTTTCATTCTCATTTCCAACCTCTATCATGATCAGTTTCCAGTTTGAATGAGCCCAATCAGATCACAACAATCTATAAATGTTCAGACTACGGCTAATGCTGTAGAAGTTTGGGTTTCACAGCAGATGACACTTTGCTGGAGGCTTGTTCGATACTGATTTCCCAATTCAACTTTGATTTCGCAGTTCATTATTTACTTTATAAAAGAATTGCTGGTTTAAAAGCTACAAAAATGAATAAGTCTCATAATGCATGAAAATGCATCAGGTTTAAGCTACATATAATGTCCTATAATGCACAGAAGGCCTAATCAAACATGAAAGATACAAATCACATTTAGGGATCAATCTTAAATAAGCTCCACTGATTACATTTTTAAAAACATTTTTTAATGGTTTTTAATAAACCTCAATTAGCCTTCTCTAACGCAAAGATAATACAATAAAATAAGTAGCATTTTTAACAAAACTAAAGCAAAAAAAATGAAAACTAAAGTAATAAGTTTAAAAACTTGTCTTTTATAGAAAAATGAGCATACACAATGGTGAGTTACGTACAGTTGTGTAACTGTTGGTTATATATAACAACACAGAGAGTGTTTAGACACAGGCGCATACTATAAACGTCAAGGGAGAGCTGCCTCCTGTTTGTTTCTCACCAGATGGTCGGACTATTTCCTGAAATTAGACCATCCATAATATGCAAAGAGGATATGCAAAATCCAATTATTTACTATTTAAAAACACTAGCATGTAAACACTGGTAAACACTAGCATGTCTGTTGAGTAATAGGAGCACATTACTAGACAGTGAGGAGATGCAAGATTGTCTGGGATGATTAAATATTAATATTGAACAAGCTTACTCTTCTGCTATGCTTTAAAAAGGAAAAAGCTTCCTCTCTCTCAGTTGCCCTTTGTGCTGGATTTCGAAGGGTTAAATGCTTATAATTGATGAGGCCAAGTTACCACATTTCTGGAATTGTCACTTCATAAATACGGTCACAGGACTGCAAGCAATACAAAAGTAAAATCTAAAAGAGGAAATGAAAAGCATTAGTGAAATCTAAGTTCTGCTATGTTGGATTTAGATTGCTCTATTAGCAGAAATGAAGCGAGTCCTCTTCCACAGAGCCGCCATGTTCCCCATGTATCCCAGAACAGACAAACCTCTAGAGAGCGCCTTCAGCGCTTCATGTTTTTACAAGTGGCAGTGTGAATCCAAAAGGAAGCGCCATTAGGAAAAGTCGAAGAAAGACAAGGAATAAAGGTTGCTGGTCCTGGATAACAAGTTTGAGACGCACATTTTGAAAAACGGAGGATCATGCTTATTATTTATCACGGAAAAAGCAAGAGACATGAATGTAAGGAGAGGTAAGGGAAGGTCTGTTGCAGTCAACTGAATCGTACATAGTGGACCTTTAATCATAATGTTATTAAAACTCATAATGTCATCATAAAACAGTAAACAATGAAATGTCAGCTAAATGTTTTGGAGCGGATATTTGGGGGGACAAATTTGATGTGATCGCGTAACAAATCTAGCTTGAGATATCAGAGAAGTGCCCGGAGTAAAACAAGAAAAGGTTTGTGCACACTATGAGTTACAAGGGTTCTTGCATTTGATATTCCTAAATAGTGGTCTGACCTTCATCTATGTCTACTAATAACTAATAACACACAAACAGTAATACTTTTAAAGTCTTTATTGAGCACACTATGCATTCACTGCATTCACTGTGCAGGCTAAAAAAGGAAGTGAATCCATGAATTCAGCAACTTCTTTTTGTAGATCCTCTTTTTTTAAAAAAACAACTTTCCTGGAGCGGCTTATAAGATTGGCACAACAATGAGAATGTGTTTTTGACCATTCTTCATTACAAAAGAGTTTAATTTCAATAGTTTTGGGCCATCATGATTAAACATGGCACAGCATCTAAGTTCGGTTAAGGTCAGGACTTGCCATTCTAAATCATTACATTTCTTTCTTATCAGCTACTCTTTAGAATTACTTGTGTCTTAGATCATTGCCTTGTTGCATCTGGTTTCATGCTGTTACCATTGGGTCCTTTTCCACTTCTTTCGCAACTGCCTGTTGCGTATTTGGTGTGATGTCTCTCTCCTAGGGAGAGTAGGTTACTTCCTCCTGAAGTTCCTTCATTTGTAGACAATTTAACTTATCATAGATTGATGAACACCCAGATCTTTAGAAATGCTTTTGTAAACTTTTCCAGCTTTGTGAATCTCTATTATGCATCTTATAAGGCAGAGGTCTTCAACCTTATCCACAAATGGCCAGTGCGGTCGCAGGCTTTCATTCCAGCCAAATTGGAGCTGCACTTAATAGTTGATTGGAGCAGATGAACTGATTAGACAAGTGGAAATGGGCGTGAATCCTGCCTGGTTGGAATGAAAGTCTGCAGCCATACTGGGTCTTTGTGGATAAGGTTGAAGACCCCTGTTATAAGGTCCTGTGAAAGTTGATGGGATCGAGGCGTGGTTCACATAGTTTACATGGCTCATCTCTTCTTGAGAAGAACTGATTTGTCAGTGGTCATACATTGTTTTTTAAAAGGTAACAATGCACCCAATTCACAATTCGATTGATTCGAAGTCATGATACTGGGTTCATGATTTGATTTTGCCATGAAATTTTTGGGGGGAAAAAAAGAAAGAAAATCAAAAGAAAATTTTATTACCAAAAATGCAACATTTATTTTCCAATTCCTTATCCTATTCTTATTCTTTCTTTTATTTATTTTTTAAATCTACTTTTGTTTCATTTTCTTAATAATCAACCATGATTATTCACAGACATTTGGAGGTTGGAGTAAAATATAATAGCCTATTAACTAAAATATTTCTTTTAATAAAAATGAAAAAAGTTAATAAGCTTTTTCTTTCAAATAAAAAAGCTTACAACTACATCCATTTCCTTCTCTTTTCTTTAGCCTTCGACAGTCTGTAAAAAGAGAGCTCCGATTTCTTGTTGAATCTTTTTGTAAATGAGCACAACAGCTCTTTCCCATTTTAGATCTGTTTTTGTGTGTGCTTTCGTGGCACCAGAGCTGTGTTACTTTGGCCTATGGTGACATCACATGTATTCCCTTTATTGCATTTTAAACCTATGCTGTCTACATGATGATATTACAACTAGGAAAAACTAAGATTAATCGTTCCATTTTTTTATTTCCATTGATTCAAATGGTCATAAATTTGCATTGTGATTTATTAATGCATGATATATCGTTACATGCCTACTGTTTATAATACCATTTGATTATGTGAAATGTTCAATAAGGACTTTTTTTTATAATCAAGTAGTCAATTATAATTGAATATTCATAACAGTCTTACTACTGGATGTGTGTTATTAGTTTAGTCAAATTGTGAAAAGTGTTGAACAGACCACTTATAATGACTCATCAATGTAAAAGGTCATGCAATAGGGACAGTCACCATCTGGCCTAGTCATTGACAAAAACACCCAGTGAGCTATTCAGCAAAGAATGTGCAGTATGATGCTTTTGTGGGGATTTTTTGTTGTTGTTGTTGTTTGGCACATACATGTCATGTTTAAGTGATTTTCCTATCATTTTTTAAGTCAAATGAATTGAAGGAAAAATCATTTCAAATTTGGCTGATATTCAAGGTTCAAGGATCAGTTAAAAAAATTGTTTTGTGACACGCCATTTCTAGTAAATATGCTCACACTTGCCAACAAAAATTGGCATGAAATGCAGAGCAGTATATGCAAACGAGATAAGTATTGCTTAATAAGACTCATTGTCTTATAGTTACTTGCAACTTTCAACCACTCAGAGTAGTATGTTCAAGAGGTTCTTTGTACTAATCTAAATTTTATCCACTCAAATTTGCTTTGCTGTTGACTAACACTCATTTCCAGCATGTTTGATGACTTGTGTGTTTATTCCTGCAGGTAAGAATGATGCCACCCTTTCAACATCTAATGGTATAGTAATGCTCAACATTGATCTGCAATTACACTTTAAAGCAATGTTTTGTTTTGTTTTTTGCTTTTTATTCCAGCCTTGCATATGCTCTGAATAATTTTAGGAACTGATCAACAAGGAACTGGAACTGAAACATTCTAGCACAGCAATTAACACAGAAAACAACATGTCCTGTTTGACTTCATTCAATGCAGTCTTACTCTACACTTTTTGTAAACATTCTGGATAGCATCCTGCAAAGTTCCTAAGTCTGGTCCCTTGTGCTTTTACTGCTGTAACCACTTAATTTAAAGTTGAATTGCTTGTGTTGGAGCAGGGACAACACTAAAATGTGCAGGAGAGGACAGGTGGTAGCACAGGGGGTGGCGGTGGTGTACTACACTGTATTACAAAGTAATATTTTTTGATGCACTAAAATCAAGTGATGAAATGCATGCTTAAAAAAGGATGATTCCTACCTTGGTATTTGCATGCGTTGCAACGTGTCCACAATCAACGAGCATATTCAGCAACTGAAACAAATGAAATAAATAAACTAAATAATGTGCTGTAATACCGTCCTCTGCAATTCACTGAATGAAATATTACGCGCAGTGCATGTAAATGACAGCTGTGGCTCTGAGAGTTCAGGGTGTTTATTTTATAAGGCGGGGCTTGAAATCGAAAGCAACAATTTAAATAATAACAAGAAAGCAGACATCCGTGGCGCGCGCGCATAACACAGCTCTTTATTAG
>JAQQZU010023703.1:0-14124 GCA_030068025.1 Parauchenoglanis punctatus | reverse complement strand
ATAAAATAAAATACAGCCTTTTCATCATTATGAAACTAGTATTTTAACAAATATATTTACCAGCATGTAAATAATCTACAAACATAAACTTTCCATAGGGCTACACATGGTTATATAACGAGGCTGCTGAGTTAACAGGGGTTTTAGTTCAAATACCTTTCGGGAGAAAAGAGTGATTAAAAGTGAAAGAAATTTGGGAGTACATAAATTGGGAAAAATTTGACTAGATTAAATTATATGCTGGAAATGTGATTCAAATTCTAGCAAAACTAGATAAGATAAACAGGCCTAATTATAGAAAAGGTGTGACAAAGAGGGAGCTCTTGCCCCCTCTGCAACATTGAGCACAGAAAAATTCTCGGAAATTGACCATGGTGCAGCGGGGTCACTTAAGATGAGTCACGCCCCAACAAGACCGGGGAAATGTAAATGTAACTTTGGCATGGTATATATACACCCTAAAAACAAGAAAGAAGGGTCCGTCTTTTTCTCTTCTGGACCCTGTCTGTGTTTATCTGTATCTGAACTTTCTTTGGACCAATTAAACATTTATCATTGTAGTTTGACTCCTGGTGATTTGTATTTCACGTGAATTTGGATATGATTTGCCATAGCACCATCTCCCCCAAGTTTAGCAGGAACAAGTGTTGGTCGTACCCCATGTTCTCCACGCACCTTAGCAGCGCACATGCTGTTCCAGCCCACATGAGGTCCTTTTGATACAGGAGTCGCTGTACTGCTTGCAGTCTAAAAGCCTTTATTTGACTGCATAGGTTGATCAGGCCTTGTCCTCCCTCCTGTATCGGTAAGTCAGAGCAGGCGCCCTGACCCAGTGTTCCCACATCCAAAAAAAGTCCACCAGTTTCTGCTGTACCTCCTTTACTATTGAAGTCGATGGTTCTAGTGCCATAAACTTGTGCCATAGCATGGAAGCAATCAAGTTGTTGGCAATCAGGACCCTCCCCCTATAGGACAACTGTGGCAGGACCCAGGTCCATTTAGACAACTTGCCACACACCTTGTCCACCATTCCCTCCCAGTTCTTTTTCTGAAATTCTCTTGTCCCTAGATAGACTCCCAAACATGTTATACCTGTCTTGCTCCACTGCAAAGTTTCTGGTAAGGTTGGTGGGCTTCATTCACGCCACTGCCCCATAATAAACCCTTCTGACTTGGTCCAGTTCACCCTCGCTGAAGAAGCCTTCTCGTACATGGCTATATGTTTGTTTAGTACCCATATGTCCTCCTCTCCCCTAATAAAGACGGTAACATCATCTGCGTATGCCGAGAGCACTAGAGACTGTGATCCCTGCACTGTCAAACCCTTCAGTCCAGCTCTTAGTTTGCATAACAAAGGTTCAATGGCTAAGCTATATTACTGCCCTGAAATAGTACAACCCTGCCTAATGCCTCTGGGTAGCCTAGCCCTCCTCCAACCTTTAGTATCACATATATTTCTTTACACAACTGTTTCATCCATTTTGCAAAAACTTTACCAATGTTAAAGTCCCACAGGGTCTCAAAGAAATATTTATGGTCAACTATATCAAAAGCTTTCTGCTGGTCTTTCGATAGGAACCCCAAATCATGTGCAGTCAATTTGGACAGTTCAATTGTGTCTAACAGCATAAAAACATTATCTATAATTGTGCGTTCAGGCACACAATATGATTGATTTATCTGAATGATTGCATCCATGCATTCCTTCAGTCTATTTGACATGCATTTTGACAAGATTTTGTATCAGTGTGTATATATAAAGGACAGTATATAGAAGGGACACCAGCCTCCAAGAAATTTACCAGCTGACAGTTGTGTTTTTGTGTTCATGTGTAAGGCAACCCCAAAATAATCCCTGTTTTGACAGAATGAACAGTGGTCTTTTACTTCTGGGTTTAAAATAAACACAAATGCATTTACTGCGATGGCACCATGTAACACTCTCCACAGGAGATCCCCAATCCCTGCTCTTATAAATGAACAGTTTTGTTTGTCCTACTATAAAATTTAAAAGTTGCCATTTTCTTGCATTTTCTTTTTTGTATCCTGCACCAAAGATAAAAGCTTTCTCACTCCACACCACACCATAGTTTACAAACACAGTTTTTAAGATTTTGATCAGAGAACTCAATCTTTTGCAGTCTAAAAAGCAGTGAAACACAGTCTCTGGGTCATGGCAGAAGGGGCAGTTCATGGACAAGGTGGGGTTGATCTTAGAGACGAAGTAGTTGACAGCCAGCGCCCCATGTAGGATCCTCCATTGCAGGTCACCTGTCCTTTTATTTAGTGGTGGTTTATAACACAGCCTCCACACTGGCTTACAGTCCTCCTGCACCTTCAGCCTCAGTCTCCATACAGTGTCCTTTCTCAGTTTTCTTTTGTTTAGTGCTTGTACACAGCACTTGTACAGTGCATTCCCCTTCGCCATGTGTAATTCTACCTCCGCAGTGGTGTTACAGACCAGCAGTGGTCCTGCTAGTCCAGTTTGGCCTATTTCCAATTCAAGTTCAGGGAAAGGGTCCCCTTCATCTGGAGTTTCTGTTCTGGTGTGGTAGTCATGCAGCATTTCCAGTTCCTCATTGCTCAGCCTTTTGGTGCACCCATTTAAAATGTCCCTCATGTAGCAGGTTGACCTCAGACACAGCCGAGATGCCACTGCCTCTGTGCTGTGGAATCCTGGTTCTGCAGTATCCACTATGTCTCGGAGCTTCAATACTCTGGATGAAATCAGTCTCTGGGTAAGACCCAGTCTGCTGCTGTCCTGCACATCCAGCCGAGCTACGTGGGTTAGCAGCTCCTCCAGGAGCCAGAACAGTGATGTGGCTGGTTCTAGCCTTTTCCATTTAAAAAGTGTTCATGCTTTAAAAAGTGCATGATAGAAAGTTGGTAAGTCATGCAAATGTATAAAACTACAATCCATTAAAAACAGAGATGCATATAAACACAGTCCTTCAATTTTCCTTAAAATTGTGCTCACAACTGGTATCCACAAAACATCATCATACCCTATGAGGTACCTCTGAATAAATTGTAACCTGAATGTTGCTGCTCTGCTCTCCAGATGCACTAAACCTTGCCCTCCTTCTTTCAGCAAGTAGAGTACCCATCCAGTGTAATTTATCCCAGAAAAAGTTTACCATGATAGCTTGGATTTTTGGTAAGAGCCCAGGTGGGGGTTCCAAGTATGTGGAGGATTGTCTCCACATACTTCCCGGACCGGCACTCTATTGTGACTTGGAAACCTTGCGGTGTTAACAAGAGCCACTCGGCAGAGAGGTGAGTCTCCTAACTTTACTTACATGTAGGAACCATGCAATACCTAAAAGGAATGAGAATATAGTGCTTTGAAAATTTTACATTGTTTTCAAAAAATATATATATACATATATATAATAATTTATTATAATATATTTATTATAACAATGGCAGTAGTAGTAAAACTTTTAATATTAATATTGACATTACTAGAGGTAGTATTTATAATAAGAAAAATAACATTACTATGAATGCCCTACTACATGGTTTAATATTAATATCAACAGCAAAGCTTGTTATTCAAAACCATATATTGGATGACTTTTTTCCCCACTAGATGGCAGCATAGGATAAACTATCGTGCCTAAAAATAGGTTTAGAGCAAAAATAAACTATGTACATAAGAAATAAGTAGCAGATAAGCAAATATGAATAATAATTAATCATAAAAACAAATAAAAATAACAATAAAACAAATTAAAATGAAATAAAATACAATAAAAGAAAAGAAAATTAAAATTAAATATCTACATTAACATATAGACAACAAATAAACCAGTGATGAAAATAGCCAGTGATAGCTACCCTTTAGCTACTGTGATGGGACACTGATAATACATTTAGTAAATATAAAAAAACAAGATAATAAAATGAATACATAACATAGACACTGAATTGGACATGGGACACAGGCGGGGCCTGGCCATCCCCGCTGAATCGCCCTAGAGGAGGGTGTCTGGGTTTAAAGAGTCGAAACACCCAGTGAATATAAGGTACACTACTGATGATGTGTCCTGAAATTAATAAACTGCATAATATTGCATCAATATTAGCAATCAACTGTATCAAATAAAGACTTTAAAGACTGTTTTGTCCCCAAAAACATATTTGCTGTCAGTGGTTTTATCTAGTTAGCCATAAAATTCAGAAGCACCGAATGACAAGTTGTCATCATCATAATTGTGCATTGAGACTTTGTGCGATGCTAAACCCTCAAATACATCGTTGCCGTCGTAAATGCACAATGAAACTTTGTTGTGTAACACTAAACCATCAAATAAGACGTCCTTGTCGACATAATTGTGCAACAAACCTTTGTGGTGCAATGCAAAACTAATAAAATATGTCATTCCCTCCCATAAACTTCACCATCAGTTGGGGGAAGGGCTATTTCCCTTCTCACCCCTAAACTAAACCGTCCGTGAGGTAAAGGCTATCTCCCTCCCCACCCCTAAACTAAACCGTCCGTGAGGTAAAGGCTATCTCCCTCCCCACCCCTAAACTTAACCGTCCGTGGGGTAAAGGCTATCTCCCTTTAATTCTCCTTATTTATTATACCTAATAAGGAAAATTCAGATCTGCAGGGCTCCAGGAGGCTTTATGAGCTAATCCCACACTTTAGTCCCACCCTTCCTTCCCGAATTGACATAGACACCGAATTGGACATGGGACACAGGCGGGGCCTGGCCATCCCCGCTGAATTGCCCTAGAGGAGGACTCTGAGAAACTCCACTCTTAGTCTGGATGTCTTTTACCCTTTTCCTGACCCCTGACATTCTCCTTCTCCATTCTTCATTAGTGGTATAATGAAGCCCAAATAGGAAGGGACACTTGGTGTCTGGTGCCCTGGAGGATACCACGGAGCGTACCAACCTTGTTCCAGTGGTGGAGAGTGCACAACCCTTGTAACTTTCTTGTAACCCTAAACCTAACCATAACCCCTAGAAAACCTAAATTTCAACCCAAAACCTAAAATCCTAACCATATAACGGAACCTAACCCTAACCTTAATTCCTAGAAAACCTAAATCTCATCCCCAAACCTAAAACCTTAACCCCTGAACCTAACCATAACCCCTAGAAAACCTACATTTCAACTCCAAATCTAAAATCCCATCCCCAAAACCTCACCTAAACCTATCCCTAACCTTAAAATCTAAAGTCTAACGATTACTTGAGGGCCCTAGACCTTAACCTGACACCTCAGCCTAGTTTTAACTCCATATGCTAAGCCCTTAAAGACTTAACCCTAAGACATAAGAATAATTAAAGAAAGAAAGAAAGAAACCTCCCAATAATTGTGAGCTTTAACTTAACTATATACTAGACAGGCATTATGACTGAAATCTTAAACTTAAACACACTCAGGGCTAAAAATCTAAACAACTTTAATATGATTGGATAGGAGCATGCATTTATGCAAATTAGACACACCACTAAGCATGATGGACTTTAGGCTTTTTAAGGAAATTAACCTTGATAACACACAAAAAAGAAGATACAAGTCTGCAGTTTTTTGTTTGCAACAGTATATGTTGAGAAAACAAGTTAAAGCTAGATAAAGAGAGTTGGAATTTTAAACAATGGTAGTCAGATGAGTGTTATCCAGAGAGAAAGGAGTGGCATATTAAATAGACAAGATAATGGTTAGGAATAGCTCACGTTACAAAGGACCAGTAAAGGATAAAAATAGGTGTTGAGCTCACAGTGGCTCTTGAGACCAACTCCTTTATTTGCATGGCTTGTTTCAGCATTCAATAATTTTATTCTTTCTGCAACCACTTGCTATTTGAGTGGTATTTGTTATGTTAATATCCAAGATTTTGCAGTGACATTATTTACATTTGATACTTCGATCTTTATGAAGGCCCTTATGACTGATTAAAGGTAAATTAGTATTTCCGATCTTGATTAAAGCCACTGTAATATTTCAGTTGCAATTTGTGCAAATGTAATCTGATATCATTGTTCTGTAGGCACATGTCCTTACCTGCAAGTAATCCGCCACTTTATATGTTTCCCTATTTTTTGATAAACAAATATTCTCCAATTTTTGCATTCGTTATTCCACAACTCGCTGTTACTGGAGCACTGACCACTTTATTCAATAAGGTGCATGAAATGGTGGACACAGCACTACAGTATAGACAAAGTATAAAACATGATTAAGAATGAAATGGCATGGAAATAAAAAACTATTTACAATCTGTCCAATTTACAGATAAAGATTCTTCCCTTCAGATCACCTTATTAAATAAATTGCTGCATAAATAAATTACAACATTTATTAAACAATTATTAAATAAATTAAATAATTTATTAAACAATTATTAAAAGTCATCACTGAACATGATTAAGAATGAAATGTCATAAAAATACAAACTATTTACAATATGCACAATGCAACCATACCATATTTACAGATTGATTACAGCAAATTTACAGCTCATCAACACCAGAGGTGACGCGTTGGTAGCTGTTGTACACTCTGTTGTCCAGACCTTTTGATGGGGACATCATTTTTTCAGGACAAAAACTCTTTTTTTTGTGTGTATTTTTTATGTCCTTGGGTTGGTTGGCCACAGATTGTGCACACAGGGAGATTTTGTGCCCGTGACAGTTTGGCTCCTACTTCTGAGGAGTTCTTTCATCTTACGCTTGTATTGCGTAGCTTTCGCCCAGACCGAAGGACTGCCAATACAGTGCGATGTGCTGATGGTCTGAGTGGCAGGCATTATGGGCACAGTTGGAGGGACTGATGCAGGTGGACCAGCATTCCCAGGGGTTGCCTGACTGGCAGGCATTATGGGCAACGTGGAGGGGCCAGCAATCTCAGGGTTTGCTGTCGATGTAGAGAGGGAGGGTACAGGTCTTGTGATGGTAGAGGTGGAAGGGGTTTTTCTCACCGGTGGTGGCGGTAGCTTTTGTGATAGTGCTGGTTGACGCTGGGAGGGGGATGTCATGATGTCTGTCCTTCCCTTTAACACCTTTGTCCCTGCTGTGCTTGGTGTGGGCACATATTCCATCACGGGGTAATCTGGTGGAGGGAGGACTGCTGGCTGGTGTGGGGCAGTAGGTAGGGCTGCAGATGAGATGGAGGTGGTCTTTGTGATGGTGGATGGCTGTTTTGTGGCATGCAGGTTAATGAGCCTATCTTGGCGTCGGATGAAGTCCCGCACAGTCTTGCTGTTAATTTTTGGTCGCGGAATGCTTGCTTTGCACAGGACTGGATCCTCCACCAAAATCCGGTGCTGGATTCGATCATACGCCTTCACGATTGGGCTCTTCTCAGGACTTCTCAAGGACTCTCTTCCTCTGCTCAGTGCAAAGTGACAGCTTGTCTTCTGTCAGGCCAATCTCCACCAGCACAGAGCAGAACATTTCCAGTTTTTGAAAGCCAGGAAGAGGGTTTGGGCTGCAGGCATCCTAATAAAATGCCAAACAAATGTGGTAAGTTCCAATGCATATGTTGTCTTTTTGTCAGACACAGAGCTTCTCAGAAAGGCCGGAGGGTGAACCGTTGTGGTTTCGCCACTGGTGAGCATTATGTGAGGCAAGACGGCACTCAGCACATCGTCATGTGCTTCCGTATTGTTCTGGTACGCCTCATCAACATCTGAATGGGGCTCTCCAGGCTGAATCACCTCCTTCTCTGGACCCGTTCCATCGTTGACAATGTCCTGAAGAGAAAAGGCCGCAGGTTCACCCATGCTCTGGCTGAACAGGTACTCTAAGCCAAACAGCTCGTTGGACGGGACATTAGCAAGGGCCCGGAAATTCTCCTCCACAGTCTGTCCGAACAGCTTCTGAGCGGGCATTAAGGCGGTCAATCAGCGGTGCCGAATAGATTCTGTGGTTCCATCCTTTGTCACCAAACACGGCATCCGAGCTCCTGTCCGAGTTCCACAGTGCAATGCCACTTATCAGGTAAACCTGATAGGGCCGTGCTTCACAGTGGGGACCTGAACAACGAAATAAAAGGTATGAGATTAATGACAGGGTCATATTTTTAATTTGCAACTGGTTTACAGACTACACTCGTGTACCTGGAATCATGTGCGGCAGAGCTTTGTGGAATCCTTCCAGGCTATTGCTTCCACACAGGCATTTGTAGTAGGGCACATCCACATTGTTAATGGTTGTAGTATTTGCCACCCGATACATACTCATGTCTGGTGGATCCTGGATGTATTCCAGGTGTCGCTGCTGTCCTGCCCACGTCTCGTCAATGGCCTCAGTAAATACAATTACACACACATGCGGTGTGATTTGTGCTCACTTTGTGTGCTACACTATCCATATCGATATTGTAAACTTTTGTATGAGTCTTTTTTTACCAGGTTTTTTGAAGAAGCCCACTCCACTCTCATCCAGCCCAGCAAGACCTTTCAGTTCCTCAATGGCTAGGTGGATGAGCCGGAATGTTTCCTGAGCCCCAAGTGTGACCCTACGCACACTGCGTTTCAGCTGCTCCCTGGAAACATAGTGGCAAATAACATCCTCATCCGACACAGACTTCAGTGTTGTGGGGTCCTTGGCTCTGACAGCCTTGACGAGCAACTCCAGGTCTGTGCGTTTGTAGGGCAGTACTGCCCCAGCTAGTGCAGACTTGAACATGGCATACTTGGAGTGAGACTCTGTGCGGATGGCTGTGGATCTGTGTGACCTGTGGATCCAGTGGAAGATGTCCAGATGCACGACCATCCCATTGTCCACCCAAGGCTGGAACAAAGTCTCCACTGCTGTTGTGCCCTGTGCACGGCAACACCCATGGTCCACGTACATGAGTCTGGGGACAGGTTGATTTGCCAGCCAAAACCACTCCATGGCACATTGGTTCCAGCTTCTCAGTGGATTCCTCACAGGTCAAAACAAAAGAAACTATTTGCGAGTGCTCATTTCCGATACTGGTGAACCACTCAGCTGAGCCTTGACCTTCCCCAGACAGCTTCTTCACCACCTGAAAAATGTCAAGTTTGCATAATGTGATGACATCTGTCAGATTCTACTGATAGGAGATTAAAAAATTATTTACAGGATTCACTTGGATCCATAAAAGGTCTCCAATTAGAGCTGCTAAATTTAAGGTAAAAAAATATCTTAAAAGTACTATTTCTACTGTCATGTAGTCTTAAATTCAGTCCCTCAGATAAGATGTTTTCAACATTCAATAAAATAAAAGCATGACTGTTTACACATACATGTTTACACACATGCCTTTTTTTATTATTGCATCGACAACCGTATGAGTTTTGGCTTGTATAGCCTGGCGCAGCTCGCAAGTAAACACAATAAAGGACAATATGTGCATTTTCTAACTCTAAAGTGGAAAGAGAACCAAAAACAATTAAACATATTCTTAAATTTTCTTCTGTTAAAGCCTGCTGAAGCTAATCTCTCAGAAACGCAGGTCACCAACGCCATATAATAATGTCAGGCATTGAGGGACTATGCACTAGAAGACCTTTGCTGTGTCTCAATTCACGTACTTGTGTACGTACCCTTGTTATTTTCAGTATATAAGTGCATTCACACAGAGAAATATGGCAACGTGCAGTGCACTAAGAGTGCCCGGACATTGTACCCAAAATGGTCAGAATGTTGAGTGTGCAAAGCTGCACCTTCTCACCCTCAATGGTCACCATTTTGGCCATGTAAGAAAAGGGGAGGGACCACCAACCTATTTTCAGCCAGTCGGAGGAGGGCATATTGTCGATGGCAACATAATCGCACAAAATATCTATGCAAACAAATGAGGAAATATGAGACAAAGCTACTGTGTCGAAATATGCTCGCTACACAAGTTTGTACATACCATGCACCCGTGTACTATGTGGAAGTATATTAATGGAAGTGAAATTAAGTGGAAATGAATTGAGACACAGCATTTACACACAACATTTTTTTAAAAAGGGTATTTTATTCTTTTGTTGTCTTAAAATGGTCATATAGTCTTAAATTTGGTGTTAAATTGTGCAACGAACCTTTTTTCAACCTGTTTTACAACAATGTGAAAATTTGTTTAGTTTGAAAGTGAATAAAAACAAAATCCTACAATATATTTTACGTGTTGTTTTGGCTTGCGTACCTTCTTGGTGGAATCCATTTTCAACACCGTGCCAAAAGTGGAGAGTATCTGGCTTCGGTAATCCTGCACGTTGTTGGCCTCTGCCAGCAGGAAGGCATGGCGCAAGAGCCGTGCGGAGGGAAGCTCCCTCTGAGGAGGTGGAGCCTGGAATGTGTTCCTTAATGCAGAAATGATCCCTCCAGGTTCCACTACAGTCACGAGGAGTGTGGTGTACATTTCCTTACGTTGAAGATACTCCTCAACGTGATTCTCCTGTATCTGCCACCACACCTTGACCATAGTGTTCCCTTCAGTCCGATCCCTCAGAAGGCATACAACATTCTTATCCACACCACGCCTGTAAGTATAGTCACAATCAAAATGTTAAGGTTGATTAGAGCTACAAATTTAAAGTATGTTCCATGCGAACACATCGTATTCAGTGTACTCACTTGCTGGTGAGGTTGGCAGGGAACATGGATTGATGAGCCTTGCTAAGTTGTGATAAAATAGCGGTATCGCACGCAAGCCACCGACCCGCTATGCCTACTTCTCCGCTCCTGGCTGCTTTTGCGCATGGTCCACAGCATAGGACCTCAGTGACCATTGTGTACCAGTTGGACACAACACAGATGTACAAATAGGGGGAAAAAATTCAGATCAAACCCAGGCTATAGCAGCATATGATTTTCTGTGCTCTTTTTTTCCTGGCATAGTTGCATACCCAGTAATAAATATGTAACTGTAATGTAATAAATGTAACGCAGGTGAAGTGATGTATACTCAGTGGTGGTAGCCAGACTTGTAGAGGTGCACAGTCCGTCCTGTACCCACACACTTGTGACCTCGAGGATACTTCAGGGAGTACCTCCACACTCCAATAGGTCACCACACAAAGACGCGGCTCTGAAAAAAGAGCTGTGGAGTTGGCACATCACCCCTGACATAGCCAGGAAATTCTGGTGGGTAAAACCACATGCGGTCTGATTTCATCACCTGTCGCCTTTTCAACAGACCAGTTTTGTCCTTGTAGGTTTGGACGGGGGTGAACAGCCCTCTTTCTGTGTCGTCTTTGAGCCAGGAAATGTCAGAAGAAGGGATACCATTGGGGCTTTTCCACAGATGCACCCAGCCCTCTATCTCTACCTGCAACACAT
The DNA here is from genome assembly GCA_030068025.1 of Parauchenoglanis punctatus. Classification (NCBI taxonomy): domain Eukaryota; kingdom Metazoa; phylum Chordata; class Actinopteri; order Siluriformes; family Auchenoglanididae; genus Parauchenoglanis; species Parauchenoglanis punctatus. The sequence goes on along the minus strand of JAQQZU010023703.1, from coordinate 2,866 downwards.
AAGATATGCAAAGTGTAACTGGTGAGGAGGTTATACCTCTAAAATCCCCACGGCTAACCCCAAGTTCTCATTTACTCTGCATTGTGTTTTTAATTGTTTATACTTAAATTGTGTTTGAACGCGCTAAAGAAGGAAAAGAGGAGCCCAGACTTTGCAATTCACCATCGGACACAGTCCACTTTATTGTCCACAGTCTGCTCTGCTCTGCTCTCATGAAGTAACCAGCCGAGAGAGGGAGTGTAAAAAAGAACATACAACACACAAAACAATAACCAGAACATTAATAACAAAATACAACAGTATAAAATAAAATCCTTTAAAGTAATTAAAAATAAAATACAAAAGCTTTAGCACACGCCAACTCTCACCTGCTCTCATGAAGTAACCAGCCGAGAGAGGGAGAGAGGCGGGGCTTACAGGCTTTTGTACAGAACCCAGGGGGGTTATGGGTAGACATGTAACAAAATAAAAGACTACATAACCAAATAAAGGTAACCACAAACATTTAACTGAAACGAAACAGAATGTGTGTAATTATACACATATTTACCCTGTTACAAAAGCATTTGTTTTTTGCAAAGCATATCATGTTAAAACATAAAACCAGTTTAAAAACATGAACACACAAAAAAATGGTTTTCATTTACATCATTTGGATATAATGTGGATTATACAGGCCTCAGGCTGTTTAGACCGGACAGCGGCCTCAGGCTGTTTGGTCCGGACGGCCTCAGGCTGTTTGGTCCGGACAGCGGCCTCCGGCTGTTTGGGCCGGACAGCGGCCTCCGGCTGTTTGGATTGGGCAGCGGCCTCCGGCTGTTTGGATTCTTTGGGCAGCGGCCTCAGGATTCTTGGTCTTGTCTGTGGGACAGGAATCCTGGGACTTGGAATTCAGAGACTGACTGCTAGACTCTTGGGACTTGACTGAGTCTAAGCATTTACCAAACAAAGCAGTTTTGTATTATGGTTTGTTTTTAATGGTTTGATGTCTGTTAACTCTGTATTTCACATACCTTCCACAGACTTGCTGCCAACAGTTCAGTCTCATCTCCTGACCATGACTCAGAGGTTCTTGTGTGCATTTGCTGGACAACAAATGTATTGTAAGTGTCTAGCTTTTATGACACACCAGTATTTAGTGACCAAAGTTAAGTACATACATTCAGCCAACATGATTAAAACATCAGTAGTTTAAACAATTTTTATTTACTGTGCTATACTGCACTTCCTGTTTCATAACACCTACTTTCTCCTTTTCATATCTATATATTTCCTGAACCGCTTCATCTGCACACTCGTGATGTGCGTCACCAGCGTGTGCAACCACCTCCTCACAGAAGAATATGCCCTCTGTATTATCACCCTCTGCTCATCACTGAATTGCTGTGGTCTGTCTTTTTGAGTAGGGTACTGATTGTAGAGTTCCCACATCTCCTGAAAGGTGTGCTCCTCAAACCCTCACTGACCATAGATACACCTGTTGATGTTAGCCTCACGGAGTATGGAGACTTGTGGGAAGCTCTCTGCATATTCGGTGAGGTGGTCTTTCACCCACTGGTTCACTATTTCTACCTTTCTATGGCGATTTGTCACCTCTGATGTGTGCTTGTCCAATATGCTAGAATACATCGATTTAGTATTATCATTAATACCACTGTTAATATGATAATGATTAAAGAAACTTTGTAAAAATTATTAATAAACACTGATAGTCATAGTTTTGTGCAGATATGGGTGATTCACCAACTATTTTTATTTTCATCACGCTTTTTTCACACCAAGAAGAGCTTATAAAAAAAATAATAACAGTTCAGTCATTAATTGTGTTATATAATTAGAGGCCCATTACATATGGTTTTACTGTAATGCCTTTGATCTTAACCTGGACTGTGGACCTTCAACCCTGCTTCATTCTGAATTGAAATAATGTTAAGTTCAAATGTAAATTAATCTGTGGATCGGCTGATTGTAAAAACTTGCTGAATTATCAATCAATTAGCCTACAACAGTATTAAATATAATATGCTTACTACTTCATGTAGTCCACATTGTTCACCACAAGCCAGTGGAATGGTGCATTTTCATACTGGCCAAATGGCACTACCAGCTTTCCCAGGCACAGCTGGCGTGACGGCGCAGGGTTGCCCTCTCCTTGCACGAGCTTCTGGGCTTGGGCCAGGGCAGTGGCCTTGGTCAGCAGCTCCAGTGGCGGATTGGGGAAGACCAACTTTTTCTCCCGATAGTAACGGGCCTCTTTTGGGCAAGCCCAGTACAGCCTTCTGTCGATTTGCAGGAGAGTCTGGGTTAATGACACGGATAACTGGGGTCGCCATCTTTAGCTAGCTAAGATTTCTCATTAAAGCAGAACCCAAAACACATTTAGATAAGTAATTTACTAACGTAAAATTGATGCTCAATTAAGCTTTTAATATCGACATATGATTGGCTGTCTACGGTCGAATTCTACAATCCAATTGGGAGTCTACAGTCAGAGTCTACAGTGACCGTAGACTTTACTGATGTAAATTAACAATCAATTCAAATTTGCATATCGACATATGATTGGCTGTCTATGGTCGAATTCTACGATCCGATTGGGAGTCTACAGTCAGAGTCTACAGTGACTGTAGACTCAAGACCAATCAGAACGCCTAATTATCTACAGTCACTGTAGAGGTTGCACTACAGTAGACTCAATACCTGGGCGAACTGGCTTGGAAACCTTGCGGTGTTAACAAGAGCCACTCGGGCAGAGAGGTGAGTCTCCTGATTGTACTTACATGTAGGAACCATCCAATACCTAAAGGGAAAGAGAATATGGCGTGTTGAAAATTTTACATTGTTTAAAAAAATAAATAAATAAAAT
>JAQQZU010023702.1:0-14124 GCA_030068025.1 Parauchenoglanis punctatus | reverse complement strand
TTTCCTCCCGCAGTCCAAAGACATGCAGATTAGGTCAACTGGCTACTCTAAATTGCCCATAGGTGTGAATGCGAGCACACACTACCACGTCAGGGTCAATACTGTACTGAGAATAAACCACCACTGGTGTCTATTGGTGGATGGTGTAGAAGCAACATATGGGCTACAATCAGTAAACAAACTAGTTACTAGGTCTGATATAATGGGTTCTGCATGATTAAGAACCTATAGCCTAGCGAGTGTAAAAGTAAGATGAATGTCATGCCAGTAAAGTACTTTGTACTGAATTCAAAATTCAGCAGTTCAGCTGTAATTAAGACATCAGCAGTGTTAATAAAACTAAATAAAACTGCTGCAGCGCCCCCTAGTGGTTAACAAATTGTGGTGATTTGTACAGTATACAAGTGTGTGTGTTTGTTTTAATCAAGCATCACTTTGCTTAAATCATGTGTTGAATCTGTACATGACATCCACATAAATGAGGTCCTTTACTTTAAACATACATAATTTAATAAACAGGGCACACAAAATAATCAATCATTTATATTGTGTAATAAAGGTACATTAGGAGTCATCAGTGTCATGTTCTCCTGTTAAAAGGCTTGTTGGGTTTAAAGTGGGGTGGCTTCTGGCACGAGAAAGACAGAATTAGAGAGAATGCGTGTGTGAGAGACAGAGAGAAGTCTGGCACCCTCCCTTTAGAGGAGAGAGAGAGAGAGAGAGAGAGAGAGAGAGAGAAATCAGGCTATTAAACAAGCCGGCGCACCAACCTGCACTCTCAGACTGCACTCTCCAGTGTGTGTGTGTGTGTGTGTGAAAGAGAAAGTCTTTAAGCTGTGAGACCGGTCCTCAGACAGAGGAGTGAAGAAATAACCTGCCTGAGAAGTTAATACTTACTGGGGGAAGTGGAGGAGAGTGCGCAGGAAAGGAAGGAGTCTGGATGGAGAAGCTCTGCACAGACAGCGGCCTGGACCCACTCTGGGTGAGATACAGAGAAATAGAGATAAAGAAAGGGAGAGAAATGCATTAACCTGTTTGTAAACTTAGACTATGTATGAGGATGAGTCGAATTAAAACTGTCTAAATTAAAGTAAATCTGTCACTAAATTGTATAATTATCCCCCCACCATAATCTCAATTACGTTCAATGAAAGTGTTCCTGTGTCCAGACTCCTCATGAAAAAAAATTAGATTCAATTCTAATTTATGTTGTATTTTTAAGGTTTTCATATGACTCACCCTCATATATTAACGTTTTCTGTTACACAGGCAGAAAGCGAAACAAAAGGGTATAAAGTTGTGTAATCATGGCAGCACAGTGGTGCAGCAGGTAGGAGCACTTACTCACACCTGCAGGGTTCCTGTTCTCCTTGCGTCTGTGGGGTTTCCTTCATGTTCTCCTGTTTCACCTCCCCAAAACATGGCAGGAGTAGACTGGTTATGCTGGTTAAGCGCACGAGTGTGTATGTGCATGGTGCCTTGTGACGAACTGGTATCCCATCCAGCATGTATCGGACGTCGTGCCCAGTATTCCTGGGAATAGGCTCCGGATCCACCCAGACCAGGAGAAACCAGGATGAATAAATGACTGTTGTCGGAAAATATTAATCATGGCAAACACGACCAGTTCGACTTTTTGGACCCTTTACATTATATCAGTCCAAAATTCTAGCATAATAAAATTTGTTTGTCAAATGAACAGGTGACACTTTACGCATTGGGTTACATTTAATATAAGTTTAGAATAGATTTAGTCCAAGAAACTTAAGGTTTTAATTCATTGTCCAGAATTAAATTTTACTAACATAGCCAAAATACGATCTCCTAATTTAATTCCTTCTTCGAAGGAATGCCAAATTGTTTTTATCGCCATTATAGGTGACACTAAATGAACGCTCTCGAACTAGTCTAACGTTTTCATCAGGTATACTAGTTATAGCTAGTTAGTGTTATATTAACCTAACAAAAATGCATACGTGAAAAAAGGTGTTGTTTTGGGTTTTTTTGTCCCTAAAAGATAAAAATAAAACAGTGTAGCACAAAATAACATCACTGTAATCAAAAAGGTTCCTAATTTTAGCACAAAAGTAAGGAATATCACGGCGTCTTTCTCCAACTCTGAGGCGTTAGCATCACGCTAGCCAAAAAAGGCACCGCTCGACAACCTAGCAACCAGTGCGCGCGACCACACTGAAGCCCTCTCACATCACATCACATTGCCTCACCTCACCTCACGCCACATCACGTGACTCGTACAGTCATTGCGCGTGACGCGTTTTATTTGACATCTTTGTATATTCGCCTGAGCAAAGTCATATATATTTAAGTAGAAAGGTTCGTTTTTATTTAACTAAAATGTATTTTTTGGGGAAAATTGTTTGTTGTTATTTTTCTTCAATAAAATTAACACTGATATAAAAGGGTTTTTTTTTAGATTGTGAAATATTGCTGGTATTTATTTAAACATACAGAAAGTGAGAGAATTAAAGACATTAAAGAAAGACTTAAAAGCATTAAAGAGAGATTTAATGACATTAAGAAAATTCAAGACTTAATATCTCCTTATTATTAATATTTTTACTTAATAATTCTAGTAATAACCTGTTATTTAAAGATTTTCTGACATTATTTTGACATTTAATCGACCTTGACCTAACATTTAACACCCCACAACTATCAGTCAGACTAATTTATGAAATATTAGCTTATAGATATTATTTTATATGCTTATCTTGGCTGACAATTGTTATTTCCTAGTGCTTATATGCATACAATTTCATAATAATATTGTCATAGGCTATATTAGTTTGTAGTTTATAGCATACTTGAAATATTAGCTTATAATTCTTATTCCATATGCTGTTTCCCAGGTAGTAAGTAAGCCAGACATTGCTCTAATGGAATTAGGTAGACAATATAAAGACCATGTAATGATTGATAATTAAACGTTCATGTACAGGACGTCAAATACAAATGGTCAAAAAATAATTTCTATGATCATTTTTAAATTCTGTCAATTTACCTTTGTGTAGTAATACTGTTCTGCAGTGTGGGTTTTGTGTGTGTGTGTGTGTGTGTGTGTGTGTGTGTGTGTGTGTGTGTGTGTGTGTTATTCCAGTAAATGATCGTTGTTTCCAATGTTAAAGCACTGAGTCATCATCCCTTTACACTGATTCACTGGAAGAGAATCTCTTGCTGCTGCTCTGCTGCTCATGTGGTTAATGATCATACACACTCATTGGCCTTTATATTGAGTCCATCTTGCTAATGCTGTATACAGAGTGAACAGAATGAACTAGTCAGTGGTTTTACACATACAAAGTGACATGCACGATATGTTTTTTTTTAATATGATGTTATTAGAGGAAAGACACACTGTCACACTTAGTGTATTTTAGATTATCTAAATATTATTATCTAAAAATTATGCACAAAGCTTACAATACTAAATGGAGCTATATGCTTTCCTGAAACATGGAAAACTGAAACTTATTTTTTAGCATTTACTTAGTGAAAGTGGTCTTTTATGGCAACATCATTAGAAAAATAGCCAGTTGAGTGTTAAATTATCTTCTAGGTTATGTAGGTAAAAGTTAGCTAACACTAGCAGGCTTTGGATTAAGCAATGCCTAACATAATATCTTATTTTATTGACTTTTTTATAGTATCTAACTACCAAGCCGTTAGCTGTTTTGCTATGTTTTTTTATGGTTCATCTATGTCAGTGACAGCCAGCTAGCCAGTCAGCCAGGTATTAAATTTGCATACCTGATCTAAAGCAGTTGTTAACTATCTGTTTATGTTTAGCCAGCGTACTTGAATAAAAACCCCTCTTTTTTATGTTGGCTATCTTATTTATTAGGAAGAAAATGCTGGCTAGTTTGCTTTGGTGAAGGTTTAGCTATATTTTTCGGTTTCAATCTGGAACCTTGTACATGAGTATAACAACAGGATGTCCTTTAATCATGGGAGTTATGCATGAGAATGATTTCAGCTAATAATCATCTGACATTCTCTACGCATAATTGTGTAGCTAGCCTTTTAGCCTTACACATGCATATTACTTTTTTATAAGTTGTACAGGCATCTGAGTCAGAACGTTGCATTAGTGCTTGATAAGTGATGAAATGCAAACAGTCCGCTTCGTAGTGGACTCAGCCTTTTAGGCTGTACTGTAACGCTACACCTTTGGCATAGAGAGGTGTCTCAGTCAAGGCCAAATGTTTCATCATGTTGGTTAAAGGTAGAGGTTTTACACTTGCTGTGATGTCATTGATTCAATTTGAGTTGTGTGTGTGTGTGTGTGTTTGCTGTGTGACCTAGCTGTCACCAGTTTTTTTCATAAGTCAGCAAAATTGGAGGCACTGAACGTGTGGGTGTTCTCCAATCCAATCTCTCTTAGCATAAAAAGTCCAGAAATACACTCACTGTCCAATTTAACAGAAACACCGGTAAACCTGCTAATTTACGCAGTTATACAATCAAATAACCATGTGGCATTGCCTAAAATCATGCCGATTCAGTTCAAGAGCTTCAGTTAATGTTCACATCAAACATCAGAATGGGGAAAAAGTCTGATCTCAGTGACTTTAAAGGTCACATGGTTGTTGGTATCAGATAGGCTTTGAGTTTGAGTGTTTCCGAGACTGCTGATCTCCTGGGAGCTTCAGACACAACAGTCTCTAGAGTTTACACAGATTGGTGAAAAAAACAAAAAACCTACTTGTTGATACTTGACTTGATAAAAGAGGTCAGAGGAAAATGGCCAGATTTATTTGAGCTGCAAATTTGTAAATTTCATGTAAGCAATGTGATTAGTATATGTGAAATTATTGTGACTTTTCTATAAGAGAGTTGAAGTGATTATCATATGAAATTTATTATACAGTATCATGTGCATGATTTGTCACTGTACAAGTATAATGAGATATCATTTGGAGCAAGCCAGTAGATGCCATTAGAGTAAAAGTAGATAATAGCTATAAAATAAAACAGCAAATAACGACTTATTCAAGTATAAAAACTTAATCAAGTGTCTGTTGAAATAGATTAGAAAAGTAGAAATACAACGAGGAGTTCCAGTAACATGAAAAGGATTGAAAATAATTACATTACAAGAGGTATTGTACGAAACAGATTATTGCACTTGATTGGGGTAGAAACCTAAATATTATTGCATTATTACAAAGACGTGCAGATTAGGTTAACTGGCTGCTCTAAATTGCCCATAGGTGTGAACGCGAGCGTGTGCGGCTGTTTGTCTGTGTTGGCCCTGTGGTGGACTGGCAACCTGCCCAGGGTGCCTCTCGCCCCAAGATGCTGGGATTGGCTCCAGCTTCCCCGCGACCCAGACGGATAAAGCGCTATAGATAATGGATGGATGGAAAAGCCCAATGTTGCTGAAGGCTGGAGCACAGACGATGTTGCCTGTAAGGCAATAAAGTCATATACTATATTTCAATTTGCAGCAGCTGAAATTGTTGCTTTCAGCTCTAGTTGTTAATGAACAGCATGATGACTAACTCTGTTGCATGCAGAATCTAACATTCAGTTGGTGTGTGTAATCTGCTGAAGGGCATCGTGTTCTTTCTGGGATTAGAGCGTAGCTTGGAAGTCATGTCAGGTCATAGGTTGAGCCTTTTTACCTCCATGTTTTTAGTCACATTTGATAGAAGAAATTACTTAACACCATTAAAGCCTAAACTAGCATACATGATGCCCTTAGACTGGGTTTGGAGCACAACCAAAGTCAGGCACTGAAAATTAAGTCATGTAGTACCATTTAATCTAAAGCTCATTAATTGGTCACTTTTTAACAGGATTGTTACCAAAGGATTTGCTGAACAGTGTACTTTTCTTCATGTTGGGATTGGGATAGCAAAGAGTCATGCAGTCAAGTGATATCATATATTTTTAGCTTCAGTTGCTATACAAAATCACAACACTTTTACATCCAAAATCTGAAGTTCACAGTGCGTGTGTGATGGCATGCTGAAGCATGTAGGTTTCTTTTTCTGTGGTTAGAATGCAGCATGAGAGTCAATTCAAGTCAAGTCAGGTCCACTTTAATTCATGATACAATACAGAAAATGCATTTCCATGAATCAAAACACACACACACACACACACACACACACACACACACACACACAGACAAGATTTAAGACAAGATTACATACATGCAATATAAAATAAGTATTTGCCGTTGCGTGCTACCGCCTTTGCGCAAGCATTCGGATACAAGATTCAACAAGCAGCAAGATTAACTAGACAATAAACCTGTGAACTGACAGACGTACACACAATCAACAAGATATGTCACTGTAATCATCCGACGACTGGGGCTCAACATGCAGGAATAAACAATTTCTCTCGCCAACAAATCATGCACGCTAAATGAACTTGCTCTCTAGTTTAAAAGTATTTTGTTGAACATTTGTTTCCTTGACCATTACAAAATATGTATCACTCACTCATTTTCAGTAACCGCTTTATCCGGATCAGGCTTGTGGTTCACATGTGAGAAAATCAATAAACTGTATGATTTATTACATTACCGTTGTGACTATCAAAGTTCTTATATCTGTCAATGTGGATGTTCTATAAAAGTTCCCTGCTACTGTATGCTCATCTTCTGGATGATCTACTCAGTCATAGAACCAGAGTACGTTCCCTCCGTAACCTTCTGCTCTATTTCCTTTCATTCCAGAGTGCCAGGGGGGTTTCCTTCAGAACTTATGTAGGCTTGCTGATACCGTTTCTTGCACAAGTGCTTCATGTAACACGTTTTGATATGTGGATGATCATGATGACTGATCAAATATAAAAATTACTTGATGATATCATCTGTTGACCTACATTCAATCACTTCCTTTATCCAAAGGGCTAAATAGTTTTTTTTTTTAACAATGATCCCAAAAGCACACAGCTGACCTGCTTAGAGAATAACTTGCAACCACTGAAAGTACATCTCTGTACGCTCCCCGAAATTTCTGTACTTCATTATTGTGTTGCATTGTTCCTCTACTTTGCATTCCAGCATTACAGTAAAGACACGCAGTCTTCCTCTGTAGTCTTCCTCTATGAGTCTAGTGCCCATTCCAGTTCCTGCTGCAAAGGAGTTTACCCTTTTCTTCCTCTCAGGCTCCGCAGCCATGTCTGCTGCTTGCTTCACTTTATGGTGCAGCAGTACATCCTCTGAGGAACGTAATGCAAAGTCAGCAGTATTTCCAAAGGTGCGCGAGGGATTTTGTTTTAGTCTGAAAGCCCACGGTCCTCAGACCAACCTACCAAACAAACAGGAATAAGTGCATGCACATCAGGGCTTTTCTGGCTTCATTGCATCTTCTCTCTTTCTTTCTGTGCCATCTTTCATGTAGGAATGGGACTGAAATCCCACAGCTTTACTGAAGATGTGCCAGCTGTGCCTGTCTGTTAAAGTGTCATGCCAAAAATGTTTTCAAACCAGCATGTAGTATTTCTCAGGGTAACACAACTAAAGTCTGAAGACCTAATGGGAAAGTATCACCCAAAACTGAACAAATATAATTTGGATTTATGCTTTTGGCAGAATGTCTTGGGCAGAGCATGTCTCTTAACTTATTTGATTCTTTCAGATGACTCATAAATGGCAATAAAATCAAAAGATTCATCTGATTAACCACACTGTTTGTCCTAACAAGATTTCTTTATCATCTTAATAAGGTGTTGGTCCTAGTGGCTAAAGAGTCATATGGGTTTTCCATAATCCTGGTTTGAATGGAGGCTAATCATGCATTGGTCTGTTAATGTAACATTGTGTGTAATGAAAGTGTTATGTGTGACATAAGGTCAGATGTTTCGTATACTTGTGTATGAATTTAGGTTGAACTTTTCCCCAATTGCCCATCATGGTCACCTGAGGCATCATTTATTTACTACCCCTCATGTTGAAAGGAGAACTGTGGGTCATAGTATGCCGGGTCAGTGTGTGACCTAATCTAAAATTACACAACAGCACTCCAAGCTGGTTTAACAACTTTTACCTGAAGTTCAAGGTTCCAAGTTCCCATAAACAATTCCAGTTGTTGAACTTTGATTATCGGAGAACTCATCATGCCTGGAAGCCCTAAACACGTTAGTATGAATGTGTGGGTGTAATTCAGCCATTAAACTTGTTCTCATGAGCTTGGTTTTTTCTCGGTGTGACTCCAGCAAATAATGCAACCAACTGGGGGAATTTACATTAACCTTTCAAACCCTTCATGGAACTACTGTCTTAGCCAAAAATGTTTACATGACATTTAGGTGCTGTTCCATGGTCCAATATGTTTTCTCAATATGATACTTTCCCAAGATCATGCCTAGATTTTAGGTTGTCACTTTTTTACTAAATATAATTTGAGATGTTAATTACTGGACATATAATACCAGAATATACTTGTAGGTTTAACAGATAAAGATGAAGTATAAAGCCCTGGGAATATACTGTAAGATCCTGGGAATGTAGGGATTCTGTGAAGATAAAGCTCTGAGAAAATAGGACTTCTTTTAAACATAAAACCCTGGGGAATATAAGACATTATGAACTTTGGACCATAGGAACTTAATTCTCTAATATAGTATCCTGGGAACATATGGCCCCATGTACTAGAGCTGTACTAACATGGAATGTTGGCAATATAAGATTCTGGATAGAACTTTGAGAAGATAAGACTTTGAAAACAATAGGTATTGTTGTAAATATACAGCCTTGGGAACACCCTAGAGACATATTATCTTGGGAAAACAGACCTTTGGGAATATGATTCTAGGAAATTTGGACCATGGGAAAACAGTATTCTGGGCACTGTGGATATAGCATCCTGAGAATATAGGACTGAGGGGATATAATATACTGGGAAGCTAGAACTATAGGAACAAATGGTCTTAAAAATAGAGCTGTGGTAATATAGATCTTTGGATATATAGGATCTTGTGACCACATGGACCTGAAAATACAGCCCGGTGTATATAGAACCATGGAAGTATAGGCTCGTGGGTACGTGTGAGCCTGGAAATAAAGCCCTGGAATATGCAATCCTGGGAACATAGAGCCCTGAAAATACAGCCCTGGGTATATTGAACCATGGAAATATAGGATCCTGGGAACATGTGGCCCTGGAATAGAGCCCTGAATATATAGAACCTTGGCAATATAAATTCCTGGTAACACATGGCTCTGAAAATAGAGCCCTGGGTATACAGAACCATGGGAATATAGAGTCCTGGAAATGTGGGCCCAGAAATAGAGCCCTGCTAATATAGAACCACAGGGATATAGAATCATGGGAACATATGGCCCTGGAAATAGAGTGTTATTTACAGCTAAGAGTACATACTATTATTTGTAACTTGATACTAGAATAAAGTTAAGTACATTATCTGTAATATCAAGTTATTAGCTAGTTAGTGGATAAGCAGCAATTGTGCAAGGCATTCTCTTTCATTGGCTTGTTTCTCAGTAGTGCTGTTATTCATGAAATGATTTCCAATAAGAACCTCAATAAAGGAGCACGGAAACGCTTCTTAATCCCACGTTTGAAAAGGAATTTCCAGTGATTGTTCTATTGGTTGGAGAAAAATACTTTTCCTTTCCTTTTCTTATGGACCGTTAAATTTGAACAGTTTAGATTTTAGTGGTTTCAAGGTTCATCTCATATTGTTAAGTTCCAGACTGCTGCGTCATGGACAGCCAACAGCCATATTTTAACCAGAAGGTTGGGGAATGTGCATGTGTGTGTGTGTGTGCGTGTGTATACACCACATAACTTCATATTCCCCCAAGAATTCAGGTCACAGAGTCACGAAAGCCAGAGTCACAGAACAGTGATCAGGGTGTCATCGGGTACAACAAAATATATTGTGTTTTGGCTCTATTAAATCTTATTCTCATGTCACTTCGCAAAAAAAATATTAGCACAATAAAGTACAAAAAAGTTTTTTTTAAAGTTTTTTAAATGATGTACTAAAGTTTTGATGCTAATGTTGCTAACAAGTAATGGATGCCACCAGTTTAGCATTCTGCAAACCGCATGTTGAATCAAATTCAAAATAAAGCTAAAATAGATATCCGGTGCCTGTTTTTTTCACTGAAACTCATCCACACTAAGCTCATTTCACTTGCTGTGTGTGTGTGTGAGGTGAATCATTTTCAGTGTATGGAATCAACTGCAAAGTTATGCAGTTGACTCTTAGTTTTCAATGCCCAAGATTAGTGAATCGATTCTTTTTGACTTATGAACCGAAACAAGCATCGGAAGAATAGGCTAGTTTAACTTTTTACTTTTTTAACATAATTGATTCAAATAGCTTTGCTACTTGCTGCTTAACAAAACCTAACAAAGATGGACAAAAAGCAGGAACATCATGCCCACAAATGAGTAATAATATTACTCACATTAAAACACAAGTTACGTCATGAGGTCTGCAGGGTAGTGTACTGTAAAGATTTTCATACTATAGAGAAAGTCTTACCGAGGTTTCTGCTCCTCCATTTCACTCAAATGCTTTTTTCATGAAGTGACATAGCACACATAATGCATATGTTCATAACAGAGTTCAAATAATAATGAACGTATTGGCAATTATTTTTATGATTGATTTTTATTGATTTTGATGATTAGTTGTTGCAGCTATTGTGCATCTCATAATATTGTAATCCTGTAAATAATCCCCATTTTTACTGAATGTATCGGTAATATTATTACAGCTTTTTTTTTCTGTAAATGTAACAGAATACAGTTACCTATTTTTGTATCCTAATTACATGACGCTGTTCCATGTATTCCGTTACTCCCCAAGCCTGATCATCACATGCATTTTCCTCATTAAACACTATTTGCACATATAGATTTTAACTTTAGCAGATGACAATGAGAAAGAGATCTGACACTGTTGTCTATCTGCTGCTACATACTACACGTTGTATTCATCATGGCAGTTTGCATTGTGAGAACTAGCTATTAGCATTCAGCCAGTTTGCATCATGCTAGCAATCATTTAAGAAATTAGGAATAAAGCTGTTGTTAGTTAATTCCCATGTTCCTTGTTTTGTTAGTGAACGAGGCAGTTACTTGCCATCAGTAACTAAAATCAGTGTGTGAGACAGACATTTTTTTAATTTCATGAATCTTTCAAGTTGTATGTTCACATTCATGCATTAACTAGTTTTATCTGATTGAAGAGTTTGAGGATGTACATTTACCTCAGGATTTATTTTACTTTTTTGCATTTTACATTTACACTGTGGATGAAAGTGATTTGGTTTCAAGATGGAGCTATGATTGTTTGAGGGCTGTCCATGTTTTAGATACCGATAATGTGTCACATCGGCAAATCTGATTGAGAAACCAGACACCACCACAAAGCTGACCGAAGAACAAACTTCAGGAACCAAACATGTCTCAGGGGGATCGACTACATTTGCAGATAAATGGGGACATTGTGTACATTTCATTTTTTTGGCTCAACTGCCCCTTAAAAATAAATACATTTGGACATTTAGAGGTCCGGTAATGGGCTGAAATAAGCTCTGTGTAAATATTCAGGATCAGCAAGTCTGTGATTAGAAGTGGGGTAAAAAAAAAAAAAAAAAAGGAGCGTTTTTACAGTAAACAGATTGCGTTTTTACAGTAAACAGATTCAGACGTCACGTGGCAGTGGTGCATGCCAGTGCATGTGTCTGTGTGTGTGTATGTGTAGTGCAAATTTACACACACACACACACACACACACACACACACACACACACACACACACACATGTGTTTGTGGGGACACAATTAATTAATTATCCCATTAATTTCTATGGGCATAACCTTAACCCTAACCTTAACTATGATGACCCTAACACTTACCCAACTCTAACCTTAATTTTAAGTAACCAAACAAAATACAAGACTTTTTACTATTTCAGGTTTTTTTATTGTATTCACAGATTTTGGTAAAATTGAGTTCTCGCTTGTGGAGACCAGAAAAATGTCACCACAAGGTAAATAATAACAGGTTTTTAATCACATTGTGGGGAAATTTTGTCCCCACAATGTAATATAAATATGACACACACACACACATGTTTAAATGTCCTGAGTTTAAAAGAACAGTTCAGTTGCCCTCCAGATATAAACGTAAAGAACCACTCGTGATAAAGCGATGGCGTATTTAATGGGGGAGGATAAGATTTGTACAGATTTAATGCAGCAGCTTTACACCTACACACACACACACACACACACACACACACACTTCCTCTGGAGTGAATAACACCAAAACAAACACATTAAAAGGCTGAGATGGCATTCACAAAATACATATTCTACTCTAAAGGGCAGAAAATAGTGATACGGCTTATGAGGCATGCATGAGCACGTCTGAAGCAGGAAAGCATTTGATGTTTTTTCCCACAAAGTTTCAAAACTTCAGTGACTCAAGATTTATAAAATGAAGAATGCAGTAGCAACTGATTAGCCAGCTCTTTAGACATATATATGTGTGTTATATAATTAATGATAATGATGTTAGGGAATTTACACTGTCAGTGCTCACACTCATAATAACTACTATGGGTGTTTTATGACTGAATAAATATTAGTTAGTTTTAAATATTAGTGTTATAGTTTAATAGCAAATATGAGAGATATTAAGGGTTTATGAGTTTATTATGAGTGTGTATTTTGTATATTTTTAGTATATTTTATATTAAGTAAAATACAAATTTTAAAAATGTAATATGTGTATATATTATATAGTATAATGTATTAAATAGATTTTCTGAGTTTATTATAAGTTTAGATAAATCGGACATTTTGGTTTCATGATTATGTCTATTATGAGTTTATATTATAGGTCACATGACTATCTATATCATGAGCTTATAAAAAACTAAGGATATTAAAGATACAGTATATGACTATAACCCCTGACATGAGGTGGATCATTTTCTTAGAAATCCTGAATTGTTTTATTAATCTTATACCACTGCAATTGTTATGCATTTATAGTTACATTTAATGTTGTGCAACATCCGTGAAAGAAGTTTCGCTTACATGATCTTCTGACCAATCAGAATAGAGAAATCAACCGCATGTTGTGGCATAATAAAGAATATTGTGATTTTATGAATGTGTAAGTGTAACCTATGGATATTACAGGATAATATGTTTATATTAAATTGATGATGATGTCCATGATGATGATGTTTTTGTTTATTATTAATGTCTATCATTTGTTTTGTGTATGTGACATTATATAACGAATAGTAAAAGTCTATTAGGAATGTATTTGGTACAAACAATAATTATTACTATGGTACATAAGTTTATATGAACTCGCATATGGGATTAATTGCATTTTGGTTTTTATAGTTTATATTGAACTTTATATAGTTTGTGTCCAGGCTCATAATGGATATCGTGAATCATATACATTTATCATGTGTCCAGTACAGAATAGGTTTTATTGGCCATGTAAGATTCCTTTAGATGGAAATCAATTTGTTTACATTGACAGACACATTCTAATAGTAAAATAAAGAAAGAAGGTAACTAAATAGGGCTGGTTATATTCCATGCTGATGCAGAATGTGGGGTTATACTGTCCATTTTGTGTCCATATTCAGGACTGGAACGTGACGTGGTACACATTAAACCCGGACCTGACGCAGTGTTTTCAGCGCACGGTTCTCGTCTGGTTCCCTTGTTTCTATCTGTGGGTTTGCAGTCCATTTTACCTCCTCTACCTCCGATGCTTCCATCATGGCAGCAGCTCGTTCTCCAGACTCTGCTGCGCCAAAACAGTGAGCAGAAAACCTAATGAACAGTGAGCATTAACATCATTATAGTAGAGAAGATCTGTGCATCAGTCCAATCACATGCATGTGTGTGTGTGTGTTTAGGTCCTGGGTGTGTGCTTGGTGTTATGCAATATTTTGGAGCTGCTCTATCTGCTGTTTGAGAGGAAAACAGAGCTTGAGCACCACATGGTTTTCCTTCTGAGCCCCATCATTCGCAGCATCACCATGGTAAAAATCTATGTCTAGCTTATTCAAATTCTATTACAAACTACATTCAAGCAGGTAACATGGTGCACTGCAAGTGATTACTGTAAA
>JAQQZU010023701.1:0-14127 GCA_030068025.1 Parauchenoglanis punctatus | reverse complement strand
CATTCACACCTATGGGCAATTTAGAGCAGCCAGTTGACCTAATCTGCATGTCTTTGGACTGTGGGAGGAAACCGGAGAACCCGGAGGAAACCCACGCATGCACAGGGAGAACATGCAAACTCCACACAGAAACCTTCACACCTTCTTGCTGTGAGGCGACAGTGCTAACCACAGCACCACCGTGCCCCCATCTGGGGCAATATTTAGCGAATTATCTATCACTTCTAATCTTTGGTTAGTGCACAACCTTATTAAAATGAAGCAATCAAGGTTAATCATTATAAAATAAATAGTGCCAAAAGTACATAAACATTTATCTACATGAGTACATGTGTTTAACTGTGTCGGACACCTGGAACATCCCCAGCAGCCATGTTGCTTAAAGAGAAACGAGAGTTAACGTTCATCTTTTCTAAAAATTTATATCCATTATTAGTAAAGTGTCGTATCACGGGTAGAGAAAGTACCACATATAATGTGAGAATACATGATGCTCGGACGCAGTACATTACCATAACAGTAATATTTCTTCATTAAAATGACATCGATGAGTCCAAACCTAACCAACGTAATGCACGGTTATATTATGCATAATTTAAACCCCTGCTAATACCTGGAACATTCAGACACCACAGACGAGCACTAAACATGACGCCTGAGGACCGCAAAGATATAGGGGAGTGTCAAATGTAAGACGAAATCCAAGTTAAGCTGTGTTGTGAAAAAGAAAGCCATTGAAGTCGATCAATGCAACACACCTACCCAGTGTACTGGAGCAAGTGGTGCTTGTCCTTCTGCTGTGCGAACCTAGAAATGACAAACACGCAGCACTTCTAACACTCGGTTTTAAAAGACCAGCGCTACAAGCAGCTGTTCCTGTGTCAGAGATATTGCACACATTGCTGGATGGAAGCCACAGATTTACTCCATTGTCAGAAAAACTGTGTGAAAGGGGACTAAAGGAAGGGAAAACAGGAGCTTGGGTACTTTGACTAGACTATGCCTCTCTAGCTGCTTCTCTTGGGATATTCACACCCTGACCTTTCCTTCACTGTCTTTGTTTCTGTTTTTCTCTTCATGCCCTCCTCCCCAACACACACACACACACACACACACACACACACACACACACGCTTTTGCATTCCACATTCACAGGCAGATCTTGCCTTGTTACCCATTTAAAACATGACATCACACATAATTATATGGCATCGAGGTTAAATGTCCTGTACTAACACAAATATCCCCCAAACAGCCACAGCAATGCTCCAGCTACTCCACTTATGAACTTCATCCCAAAAGAGGGCTTTGGTTTGATGTAGAACTATTTGATTTATACAGCTCAATTACAAATTGGACCCAAGTCGAGCAAAGTACTTTTCTGCATTAAATACACCACTAGCAAGTACCTGCTGGCTTTAGTGGCTGTTAAACGACATTTGTATTTATACGAGTTCGTGTACGAGACTGAGTGCTCCGATTTGCATTCTGAGAAACACATTTCAAGCTGAATGAAATAGCTTTGCACTCTGAGACTTTAGTGAGAACGTAATGTGCATCGGATCTACAATGGATATATTGTACGCAATACAGCAAGTCAGGAACCAGTGACAGATATACACACATATATATATATATATATATGTCTGTGTGTGTGCGATTGTGTGTATAGTTTTTATATATATAACTTTTTTCCTTGATTTAGTTTTTACTTACAACATACCATCTACATGTTTAGGCGCTACGCATTTTCACAGCTGCTGTTATCATGTCAACATGTTCAACCAACATTTGTTTGATATCTTCCAACCGAGTGCCTTTCGGACAGCCTGTATAGTGACCCATCCAGGTACTAGAATTGTCCAGGGGAATGTGGACAACACTACAAAATGGCTGAACCCCCAAATAGGGCACAAATTCAGAGATGTTTTCCAACGCTGCAATGTGGTCCTCAACAAAACTGTTTAACATGAGACGCTTTTACCGCAGCTTCTTTAGGCGAGCTAAATAGCACGTGCTAATTTTACTCAGGTTGCAAAGTGTTACACAAACATGGTGTTTTTGCTATCAGCTACCCGAGGAAACACTTCTTATGTGTCGAGTTGGTTTTTTCTTTTTTCCTGTAGTCAGAACTGGAGCTACAGTTCAGGCGAGGCAGGATATTGCCTTCAGCCACAAGCACTGAGGGTGGCCCCAAAAATGAGGAAATATCATACGTCTAAACGTGTGAAGTCTTCAAAAACCTCAAAACATCATCATGGCATGACAATAACTGCTACAAAGTGCCGTTTAGAGGGAGGCTTGAGCACCCTCAACATTTTAGAATTGTTTTAAACGATCCTAAATTTAGAGTCACTTAAACATTCATGCCAGCAGCGATGCAACAACCTGGCCAAGTCAGTCATGTTCAACAAGAGCTGGCTGCTCATAGTACTCCCTCTGTAGGAACAGGTCCCCAGAAGCTACGTACAAGTTCGAGTACTGGGACTGTCAATGCAGTTCTGATATCGGAGTATAAATCAGTATTTGTTTATATTTTGGTAAACAAAACCGTCTCCTAAGGAAATATCATGAGCAGGGAGAAACAAATATAACTGTAAGAGCAGGCAGGGCTGGTCAGTAATCCTTCGGGAGTGCGTAAAGCTTTATTCACATGTTCCTGCCGAGACGGATGACGCAAATATCTGGGTGAAAGTAGCTGGAAAATCGTGACTTCATCACAGAGGAGCTATGTAAATATTTTATTACGGATGCCTTGAGAAAATAATAACCCAGTCATAACCCCGCAAAAACAAACAAAAAAACCTCCTTAATGAAACTGGAGAACAGGATCATTTAAACATAAAAAAAAAAAAGAAATCTAATTTTGGAATTTTCATGCCCAAAACAAAAGCATTAAGTTTCTTAAACACAGGAGGCAGGTGCTGTGGCTTTGTTAAAAAAAAAGCATACAAAAGAGAAACAGAGAAACAGAATGCAGTGTTGTTACTCCTAATTCATTCTATTTATTCATCCCTTCATCTGCAGGAACCGCCTTGTCCTGGTCAGAGTCAGTCCATCACTGGGGAACATTTTAAAGCAGCAGTTTTTATTTAACTTTTTAGCGTAGCCAGTTTTCTGTTCTAGAGCATTAATCAACACCCTCTGACTGCTGTGGTATAAAGAACTTCAGATATTCACATCACACACACACACACACACACACACACACACACACACACACACACAACTAACGTCTAAACGACGTAAGCGAATGACGTCAAAGGCAGCACGTTTCCCAATGGGGATGACGTCACCACACGTCGTTTTGGATTACTGGAATATTTCTTCAGCTGCTGACTGCCATTGATCACCGCGTGAGGACTTTCAACACTGACCAGGTCAAATCACGCACTGGCTAGAAAGAGCAGAGATTCAAAATATTGATAAAAAGACCCGACACCTTTTCCAATTTGTCGTCTTCCTGTTTAGCAAAACGACGTCACTGACACGCGACCAGCGCACGTCCTGGAAACCTATTTGTGCCATCTACACGTATTTACTCATCAAACACAGCTGTGCGACCCAGAAACTGAGATTAACAACGCTGTCTATAATGCACATGAATAAAATGAATAATTGATTATGTACATAAATGTAATGAATAGTTTCGGAACCGCTCAGAGAGATGACACTCTTACAGGCGTTTCAGCACCAAGTTCAGAGCAACACAAGACACCAAAAGTTTACATATATACATCAAAACACCAAGCGTTAAAATATATACACGGAAATAAATGTACCTATGGGTCCGTCTTTATGTTTTGACAATTGCTTTCCATTCGCACCCTTTTCCTGAACGCCGTTCCCTGTGTTCCCAGCCTTCTTCCTCGACGCCATATTTCTGAAGTGAATCATCGCTGCCCCCTCTGTTGCTTTACTCACTCATACCTGTCATAAAGTCCCGCACAAACGTCCACAATTACAACCAATCACAGAACAGCGGTGATCAGTTCACCCTATCATATTCTTCGTTTCCGTCAATGGCCCGCCTACTAGGGGGTCCTTGCGTTGCCTATGGTTACACGCCTGACGCTATAACGGAAGACCTTTAAACAAATTATCTCCGAGGTGAACCACGATGTTTTGCATGTACGGAATCCTACTTTGATAAAAGAAATGTAATAACCATATGGAAATGTGTGTGTTTACGACACGACCAATTTGTCTTACATGTAATAAGCAATTCCGTTCTAAACATGAGCAAAAGTGTGTTTGTTCTTCTTCCCGAGTTTATTAATCCGAGTTAGTGGACTTCAATTCCCACCTGCTGGTGATGAGCGGTATGACGCTATTACCCAAATAAAATGAGGGACAGTAGACAATTCATTTTGAACAAAATGTAATTATTTGTATTGTTTTGTTGTCATTGTCTTATTTTTTTTAGTTGGTTAAGTCAGAAGTTTATCTATCATCTGTTCTTTTTGTGTTGTTATTGGATTAAAAAGAAAAAGACAGTGGCATAGGCAGCTTCTGTGAGTTGAAAAAGAGAGTACTAGAGAACTCTAAAAGGTGCAATAAAATACATAGAACTCCAGAACTCTGAAATAATAAGCCATTTCATTAAGCCATTTGTATTTCATGGCTGTGAAAACATGCTTGGAAAACTGCCTTATGGACTGGTGTGCTTGTGTTTGGATGGGTTTCTTGCCAGTAATTTAAAAAAAACACTCCCCAACACCCTTTCACTCTAGCATTTTAGCATTTTTCCAAGATTGAATAATTCATTGCTGGTGAAAGAAGTGAAGATGGATGCAGAATTTGCGATGTTGCTCCTGGACAGGTGGGTAAACAGAATCTGTATAAAGCTTTGAATTGTTCGACTTTCCAGCTTAACATGATGATCAAGTGGATCATTATAAAGGAAAACAAGACTGTGAATGCACTTGTAAACATCCTCACAAATCATTTTGGGCTAAATTTTGCATGTTTAGGGAAGCTGAATGGCTGAAAGAAAGTTGAATCTTTTAGCTAGTAATGGTAATGATGCTAACATGCTCAATTTGGAGCCTAGAGCTAATAAGAGCTTACTACAAAGAAATGATAAGTCATTATGGAGTTTTTCCTTTTTTTTTCATCGATTTTCCCCAATTTGGTCCGTAATTTAGTTTTGGCCAATTTCCATCCACCAGACAGGTCTGCTCTATAATACAACAACTACCCTCAGAGGAAGACAAAGACCGTCACATGCTTCCTTAGAGACATGTGAAGTCAGCCAGCCAAATCTTTTAGAACTGCTGCTCATGCATCTGAAAAAACGCAGCACCTGTACCTAAAGAACTACAACTAGCATGGTCAGATTGATGACAAAAAGAGACTGCATATAAAGAAATGCACCTGATAGAGACTGTAAAATATGGTGGTGGATCACTTTTGGCCTGTTTTGTTGCTGGTGGTTAAGAGGCTCTGTATCACGAATTGCCGCTCCTGACAGACTCAGAAGACGCTCAAACCCAGAACAAGTTCCAAAACATGCAAACAGCTGCAGGTGCAGTGATACAAAGCATCTCATGAATCCTCATGCCTTCAAAAGTGATCCAGATCATGTCCAGCCAAAGTGTATAAACAAAACAAAACATAATCAGTAACAAAAACGATCATTTCTAGCTAGACAAATAATAAAGAAATTAAAAAATAATTAAAATTTTACTTAAAAGAAGCTATTTTGCTTTTAATTTGATGTTTTGAACAAATCTTGCTTTAATGAAAAGTCACAAAGTTATTCCATTCAATTTTATTAGTAAATGAGAGATTTAGTAAAAAAACAATAATACCGGAAAGGACTTAGCATTATCATTTGCATCTAGACATCCACCGATTTATAAATATAAATTAGTCTAACAGATTCTTTTGTAAAATAATCTTTATTAAAAGCATTACACACAAACACCCATTGGAGCTAGCTATTTAAGCAATATCACACAAGCATATCTGCACATGAATATTAGCTGGATTGAAACTAACTGTTGAATAAAAATACATACAGTATGTTCTACTATAGCTAATAGCATACCTACTACAGAAGCACAGAGGCTTTACTGCACTTTCTCCATGACAGTAATTTTACAGTTCGGCCAGAGGTTTATATACACAGACATGAATGTCATGGCAACATTGGGCTTTCAATGATTTCTTTAAACTGTTCTTTTTTCTGTGGCAGAATGATTGTACAACATATCTCTTTAATAGAAAAAAAGAATTTGGTGCACAAGTTTTTACTTTGGGTTTTCTGAAATCAATACAGGCTGAAAAATATTCATACTTCCAATTAGATTATTAATTCAGTGGTGCTGAATGTACCAAAATGTCTTTTGACTTGCCAAGGCCAAAGCTTCTTAATTTCCTGTTAGTGCTCGTGTTTGACTACATCTGGTAGCTTCTCTGTACCAAACCAAAAAAGGGTTTGACAGCACTCATTGGATTGACCATCACAGTACAATAGGAAAGTCCAAGGAGCTCAGTGCAGATCTAAGAAAGAGGATCAAAAATTTACACACCTCAGGAATGTCTCTTATAAACAACTGCAGATTCCTACATCATCAGTTCAAGCAATTCTACATAAATTACTAGTTATAGGGAGGTGTAGCCACTTTGCCAAGCTACTTTGCTGGAAGAAAACTCGATCTGTTTCCCTCAGCTAAGAGGAAAATGGTTCTGATGGTTAGTCAAGTAAGTTAGTCAGTCAAGTCAGTTTTACATCCCCATAGACTGAGAGGCTGTCGTCCAAGTAAGAAGCCCCTGCTTCAAAGTCAACACCTTCAAGCTCAACTAAAGTTTTCAGCTGATCACATAGAGAAAGAAAAAGCCTCCTGGAGGAAAATTTTATGGTCAGATGAGACAAAGATTGAGGAGTTTGGCCACAATGACCAGAAGTACAGAGGTACACCGAATCAACTGGTAAACATGGTGGTGGTAGCATCATGCTCGGGGGCTATTTTACCGCCAGTAGAACTGGTGCATTGCACAACGTGTATGAAATAATAAAGAACCTCAGAATTCATAAAGCATGTTAACAAATAAAATTGAATTGAACTGAACTGAATTGGATTAACCTCAAATCATCAGCTAGATGGTTGAAACTTGGACACAATTGGGTGTTCTAACAGGACAGTGACCCCAAATACACATCAAAGCTGGTTGTGGAATGGATGAAGCCGACTAACATTAAGCTTAAAACAGGTTCTGACCTCAACCCTATCAAAAACATGTGAACTGTGCCAGGAAACACAAATTTAATTGAACTCTACCAATTCTTCCAAGAAGAGTGGTCAAATATCCAACCTGAATTCTGCCAGAAGCTTGTTGATGGCTTGAGGATGCTGATGGCTGGTCGAGGTGAAACTTGCTAAGGGGCATAAAACCAAATATTAGGTGTGCAAATATATTTTTGACCCTCTGATGATTTCAGAAAACCAAAATATATATAAAGCCAATAATAAATTAAAACTTGTTCACCATTTTCTTGTCACTTTCCACTTTACATTTTTATAGTATAACTCTGTATAACTGTTACCTGTGATTTTTATTCCTTATATCAAAGCTATGAACATATTGTGTGATGGTAATACAATCTGGTTAACTTAACAAGCTAAGATTTTTTTTCTGCTTCCAGTTAATATTCATGTATTTATACAAGGGGTGTAACACAATGCCAATACCTGTATCTGTATCTGTTTAGTACTCAAATTATTCATATCGGTTTTTGTATAAACATTTATAGGCTGTTTATATATACTACATATCTGGCTTCTGCCAGAGTGGACTGTTTTTATGTTAATCCTACAACTATAACCTAGAAACACTGGAAATCATCTGCAGAACAGAACTTTCAATTCAATTCGATTTCCGAACCAGATCTTATCTTGTGACAGATGACAACAATAGCCATCTAATAATATTTGATCAGATTTACATTAATTAATATCTGGGTTTGTTACATTCCAGAAAGAAGGTATTGTAACAGTGGGACACAATTACCTTGCTGCTGCTAGTCAAAATGAGGTCCTTTAGGCAGCAATTTATTATAATGACTGTGTGATTTTCTTTTAATGACTTTTGAGACCAATCATTTAATAATAACAAAAAGCACATGCAATAAATTGGGCTTGAAATGAATTAAATGATTATATTTTAGAGATCCCTGCAGAGATATGCTTGCCCTGAGCACAGCGTGCAGTCTGAACAAGCTACACAGAGCGGCAATTGACTATATGAAAGCATTTTTCTTTTGTTTATACCGAAATATGGAAGATAGGCAGTGAAGCTAAAATGGAATAGTTCATTTCCCATTAGGATAATTTTAGTAAATTTTTTTATGTTCTGTGAGTAGGGTTGCCAGGTTCAATGTATAATATCCACATATTGGCGAGATATATTGCAAACCAGAAAAGTGTACCACTGTTAATTGGTTTCCTCACAAAGTCTTTTTGTGTGGTTTTTGAGTTGTAGTTGGGGTAGGAACTTTGCTGAAACCTGGCAACCCCTTCAATGACCTTCAACCTCGCAATCTCAGCCACTGAAGCTGGCAAACTTTCTTAAAAAGTGAATTCTCTTCTTGTGTTTTGTATCTGTGTTCATTTAGGTGCATTATCTGTTCAATCTGAATAATGTCTTCATATTTGGTTACACCACTACTTTAAATCTACGAAAGAAAAAGAAAAAATAAACATTAGCAATAGAGCCACACTATGTGTTTGTATCGTATGGATCCTGACTCGTCACAGCCCTTCGTTTAGGGCTTCTCCAGCTGAATGTCCTCATCATCATTGTTGATGACATCCTGGTATGGCCCCTGGACGAGAGAGCGCTGAATTTGATGATATGTGGAGTTGCAATCATCCAGGTTTAGACCCTATAGATATAAACGAGTGTAAATTCCTCTTATTTATGTTCAAATCATCACTAGATATTTCATGGCAGGCAAATGATAGGCCTCGCTGATCAAGCATGTCACACAGAATTCTGCAGCTCACATTCAATATTACTTTTACAAAATGTTATGTTTACATTTTGCACATAATTAAATAGGGTTGTGTTTGCATGTTAAATGTTAAAAAAAGCATGTTAACAGAAAATATTATAGAATGCAAAAAGATGACATACCTCATAAATATTTTCTTCCTCTCTACCCTTTCTTTTCTCTATCTCATTCAAGCCCTTGGACTGTGTAAAAGAAAGAAAGAAAGAGACAAAGAGCTGACATTAAGACTCAAATATTACTGAACCAGTAACTAGTAACCAATACCAATACCAATGCAAAGAAAATTAAACTTCAACAGGATCCAAAGGAAAAATGCAAACATTTTGGTAGCACAAATAAGCTATAAATAAAGTCCATAAATAAGCAATACATTATTGGGAAATAATGCAGCACACTACAAAAAAATATATTTTAGCAAGTGAAATTGTCTTAAATATGTAAAAATTGTTTAATACTTCTAATTATAAGACCAGTTAAATATGTTTGCTATTCAGCATGTTTTCAGATGCTTTTGCTCATTTCAATGTTTATGCTATTGAATTATTCTATTCTGTTATAAATTTAGGTTTGTTTGTTTTTTTACTAGAAACAAATGCTTAAAAGTAGAAAAAATATGTGTCAGTAGATCATGACTATTAAAAGCTTGAAATTAGTAAACAATTTCTACAATTAGGTTTAATAATAATATACACTATCTGTACATAAAAAAAAAAACCCAAGTTTGAGACCATGTTGAAAATCTTTCACTAAAATTGGAATTTATCATTTTGAAATATTTAAACCAAAAAAAGGAAATGTTTAATTAATATACTTCATTAAATATTTAATCTTCGGGATTCCGCACAATTACTAGGTCCCTGTTTAAGTGTAAGCAAATGGGTGACACTGACCATGTTATCTGCTTTGTACAAAAGTTCAGATTTTCCTCATGCCTAATCTCTTCTATTGAAGCTTGTGTTCAGATTTGATCTAAAATGGATCATGAGGTTTTGTGGAGTCCATGTGTCTCGAGTGCACACTGTTATTAAAGCAAAATGGGGATGTAGCTGTGGAACTGTGTTAGAAAGTAGATGTATGGAGGAGTATCTACTCGTGTGAAAGTCGAAAGGGATTAAAAACGTTTAAACATGCTCAAGTATTCAAGAGTGAAAAGTAAATATTTCTGACTGATGAAAAGACCTGATGACAAGTTCATTATGCCTGATGACAAACTAGTTCACTTAGCCAAAGGCTATAAGGCTATGAGGATGATATTCTGCTAACGCCTCAAGAATTTGTCTTACTTGTTAGCTAATGTTTAATAACCCTTTTGGGAATGAATGCTAAGGCACATTAGATACAGAAACAAAACAATACAAAGCTAGCTAGAAAATTTAAGATGCTAGCTCAAAACTGATGTACAAAAATCAACTAGATAGCTGATTTGCCAAGCCAATGTACAAAAGCTAACTAGCTAATTTAAGAGGCTAAGACGTAGCTGAGGTAATTTCAGTTGGCTTACTGTAAGGTTAACTCCAGCAAATTTACAAATCAAATTATTCCAAAATAGCATATATGTACAGTAACAAAGAACAATTACCAAGTATATTCCAGCCTTTATTATGAATTTGTGAATTAATAAAATAGTGCTTATTTGTGGACCTTATATGAAAGGGTTACGAATGTTTTTTTTGTTTTTTTTTGTTAAATGTAATAACCAAAAAGTCCATGTATGAAGGACCTTGCAGATGAGCATGATGCCAGGAAGCAGCACAAACAACAGCAGGAGAACACCTTCAGCAGTGATGATGCTGTTCTTACTACTCTCGCTGATGTCCAGGATCATGTCGGTGGGCACTAATAAAGAACACAGACAGGTTATATCTCTGTATATTATGGCTAGAAATGGTTCCATCTCAAACTTGGTGAACCACTTCCTTTGAGGAAGCAGGCATTAACGTTCACAACAATCTCACAGGGAACTGATGCAATCATTGATATTCTTTCAAATAGTAAAATTTATATTAATGCTTACATGAGAAGACAAACATACACCCAAAACAGAACCTGAAAATATTTTCCACTCACCGTATACTTGTAAATAGGTGCCGGGTGTAGGGATAACCTCGTGTGATACTAGACATTGATACAGGCCTGTATCATTAATATGGATGTCTTTTAGTGTCAGATTTGAGCACTTCATATCGTCCTTTACTTCATCAGTAATTTTCACTCGTTTATTTGTCTCATTGAATGACACAGTTCTACTCGTGTTAATGGTAAGCATGACTCGCTGTACCCAATAGACCTGCTCAGTACACTGGCAGATGTAACAGCACTGCATAGTTGCTGTCTCCGAGATGGCGAGCTGTAAGCTGGGGCGGTCAAACCACAGTTTTATCTTGGAAGGATCGGCATTGGCTGCAGCTTATGGATAAGATGTAAAAAGCAAGAAAATGATTGCATTTTACTTCACACAAACTGTTGGTGCCATTTTAAATCATATATTGTGACATGGTTTTGGATATATTATCCAGTCAGCAAATCATGTAGCAGCAGAACAGACAATGATTTTTTTGTTATTCATCAACTCTCCAGTTTGGGTGAGCTTCAGATTCCTGTTCCTAACTGACAGGAATGAAAACCCACGTGGCCTTCTGTTGTTTTAGCCCGTCCGCCTCGGGGTTTGACGTGCTGTTCATTCTAAAACGCTGAACATTTGCAGAACGGCGGCTCACTGCATGTTTTCATTTTTCTCCCCATTCTGTGTTATGTAGAACGTTGTGTATGAAATTCCCAGGAGATCAGCAGTTTCTAGAAATTCTCAAACCAGCCTGTCTCAAAACAACCATGCCACAGTCATCACGTTTTTTCCCCCCATTCAGAAGATTAATCTAAACATTAACTGAAGCTCTTAACTTCAGACGTATCTGCATGATTGCATGCACTGAGCTGCTGCCACATGATTGGCTGATTGGATAACTGCATGAATGAGCTTACTAAAGTGGTCAGTGAGTGTATATAGTTATATAGATTTCCCTTATCTGAGATCAAGCTAATTAACCACAAAGAGCTTTTTTGGGCATCTTTACCAAGGATGCCAGTAATTCTGGTCATGACTAATCTAACATATACATACACATAGAAATAGGAGACCAAGGCAAATTGACTTTAGCAGGAGATAAGCTCCAGTGAAGCTAAACAGTCACAGGTGTCTCCAACACAAATTAACTAATACATTTATAGCCAAAGTGAGGTTTTCTCCTCACATTACAATATACAATAATTATTTTGCATGTCATGCTACTTATAGCTATAGTTTGTGTGTAATAATACAAGAACATTTAGGAGTTTTGGTGAAAGAATACTACATGTCTAATGTTGCTTTATTTAACATCCAATATCTACTCTATAGTTTAATAACTGTTTCAGTGCACTTTTAAAAAATAATTAATATGAAAATTGCATACTTCTAATGTTAGCACTTTATATGTATTAATACATACTGAATGTATTCTTTTAGAACAACCGATGAAAACATAAGTGTATTCCAACTGTAACTTAAATGGATTCAGTTGTGCCTTTTTTTTTCGTTTGTTTTTTAAAAACTTGAGTTGGACACAAGTAGATTGTAGTTTATAGACAGTTATTACACTTGAAGTACATTTACTCCAGTGCTGCTTATAAGAAATGTCATTTTGAAATAATATGCTCCGTGTATAAGGAGTATAATAAGTAATAATAAGTTCCGTGCAACATAGTGAAGTGAAATGTAAAAGGCATTATTTAAACAAGTACAAGTACAGGAAATGAAAAATGTATTTTAAATATTCCTTATATACTTGTTTACATTCTGCAAGAGAAGACATGTAGATTTTAGTTGTTTTTTTTTTTAAACACCTGAAAGTACATAACTAGAACCCTTAAAGACGACAGTTGTGGCATGAATTATATACACACTACATTTAGTTTCCCAGGTGAGAGATGAATATTAATGCTACCTTTAATACAGCACTCCAGTGACAAGCCTTAGTGCCGTTTTTGTCCAAGAATATGCGACCCCAATAAAAAGAGGGGAAAAAAAAAAAAAGCCCAAATTGTGTAATATATGAGGTCCTTACCTGCCAAGATACAGAACAAGACAAATCTTGCCTCCATGGTCTATGAAGTTGAGCAAACGGGTGCAATAAAATGGCCTCCTAATGTCTGTTGACACTTTGATCTCATCGCACTTTTTTTCCTGTCCGCTCCCACCCCTTCTTATTTCCCCTGCCCACTGTTCATCTTTCTTCTTCACAAATGTTTTCTACTGCTCCCTGTCTCTCGTTCACACTCTTTAGCACATACAATAACAGTCAAACCAAATTTTAGCAATTGAAATCATTTATTTAAAAAAAAAAAAAAAAAAAAAAAAACAGGAAAATGTAAAATTACAGTAGTAATAAAATGTACCTCAATGCATTCAAAGTATCATACATGATAAAAAAAAATCAAAGCACAAATACACAGGATAGTTCTTGCTCGAATCAGGGGCAGCTGTGACCGAGTGACCCCTAAAATATACATACTACACTGAGGAGGCAAAAAAAAAAAAAAAGACATTTACTGCGCTAAAATGCTCATTTGTCAAATTACAGTTTACAACTCAAGAATATTTGGTTCAGCATAGAAAAAGAAACGTAATAGATACGGAGGCTTATGTTGAATTAAAAAACAAAAAAACAAAAACAGTGCACGCTGTCAGAGACAGTAATAAACTGCCACCAGACCCTTTAGATGTGGAACTGAAACTTCAGCATATTTGCCTTACTGATGGTGAGAAAGAGGAAGCGTGCCACTAGGTTCTCTACACAGCCACTGAGCCAGAACAAAGGGGGGGGAAGACTAAATGCTTTGAATAACCCACCCTGCATTATAAATAGCATTGTACATAAAAAAAATATTACAAATATGTGTCTTAGCTAGATAACCATCATAAAAATACACTATGGCGTGAGCGTGAAAGCAAGGTTAATTAACTGTCTCTTTTTCTAAGTACACCGTCTCGTCCATTTCTATTCCTCGAACATTGTACAAGGTTTTCAGTACGTCTTTGTGAGGTCCTGGTGCAAATGCTAGAAAATAATATA
>JAQQZU010023699.1:0-14134 GCA_030068025.1 Parauchenoglanis punctatus | reverse complement strand
TTATGTTAATTGAATTATCCTCCGGCCTGACGTTTTGTATCTCTGCCATTTTGTGTGTGTCTGGACATTAAAAATATCATGAGTTTCACTAAACCGTAAATCATGAAAATGTCAAGATGAAATTGTGGTTTCACTAAGCTTTCACCAAGAAAGCCTTGTCAAAATCTCATCAGATGGGATACTGAAAATGACTTTCAGAGAGAAATTTTTGACAGACTTTTGGATCCACATCCAACCTTAGTATACTGAGCTGACTGACTCTGTTCTGAAACTGTTGAGGCCTGTTTACAGTTGTTGTTTCCAAACTGTTGTTTCTAACCACTTACAGCTGTGAAATTGGATTTTCCCCACTTTTTGTTCTGTTTTTGTTTGATCAAATCAGACAGCACTTTATTTTGTATTAGTTATATTACTTATATTACTTATTGCACTTACTTTATATTTATTTACTTGCACTTTGTTGTCTCTGCCGTGTTTGCACACATACACTTTGTTGTCTTCTGTTGCACACGTGCACTTTTGTACTTCTGTGTTGTCTTATATGTAGCACCTTGGTCCTGGAGAAACGTCTCGTTTCACTATTTACTGTATCACCTGTATATGGTTAGCAATGACAATAAAGCCACTTGAACACTGTTCGCTGATGTCTCAGAATACACATCACCATTCTTCTCATTAAGATGGCAACAGAGACAACAATGAGTGAATAGGCTATGTTATTTGTAAAAGTTTCATTTAATTTGGCTGTAATTCATCATATATTGTTGAAGTAGGATATATTCGGGGATATTTGGGGAATTGCGAGGTATTTTTTATTATTTAAGTAGTCCTTGGTCTGAAAACGTTTAAGAAACACCTAGAGTCCAACAAGAAGAGAGGACCATAGCAATTAGCATTAGCAACAAGCCAGCCAGAGAACAACAGTGAGTAGCTTAGCAACAAGGTAGCAGCCTAACATTAGTTCGAACTCTAATGTTAATGATTACCTTTTCAAAACAGCAGTCAGTATGATGTAACCATGTACTGTGTCTGTACATTATCAGATTTAAAGCCAGTACTGTACTATTTTAAAAGTAGAGACGGTACTTTACAGTGTTCACAGTTTGTGCAGCCATGTTGATTTGACAGGGAAGGAACTGGTAGTTCAGTAGACCCATACATATACATACCTAGATGCTGCATTGTCTTGGCTGCGATGTGTTTAGTAAGTTAGCATTGGCGCATCACTGTGGGTGTAAACCCACAGACTCTTCAAATCCAGCAAAAAGGCATTACATTTTACAAGTAGGTGTTTTATTTTAGAAATTTACTTTTTTTTATTTTATCGTGATCTGGCTTGTTTTTCCACACAAGCCTTCCTTTTACGGTTATTTCTCTCATATATAGTCATTAATGTTCAAAAGACTAAGCAAAAAACAAACAAACCATACATCATGATGCATTTTTATGTATGGTGCAGGATGGAGGCTCAGGTGTCGCGCAGACACCCCACGGAACAACCTTGTTGGGTGCTCCGGGAGTAGCGCCTTTGGGGTTCTGACAGGCTCTGCCCCTCGCTGCATGTATAATGTGCTCTGCTGCGTGTAGCATGCTCTCACTAATAGTGTGGATGCACGCACTTCCGCATTTTGGCGCGAACCACTAATAAGGACTACAATAGGTGCAGGTGCATCCAATTCATGTACACTCATGTGGTGTTTTAAAGATTCTCAGTTTCTCAATGACTTTGCGAAGCATTAGTCAAGCCCCTGTGTTACTATGGGAAAGCCTTTTATTCTCATGATTGCTTTTCTGGTTTTTTGACTCTAGTTTTTTCTCAGTTTGGTTATTTTCTTTTTCCTTCCCTGTGTTTCTCTGTTTGCCGATTCAACTCTGTTTCTGTTTTGAATTACTCTTTTGCCTGCCGTTATAGTATCTCTGCCATTCTGTGTTTAATAAACACAATTGCTTTCTATGTCTTCTCCTAAACTGCTCATGTGTCCAGCTACAACCTGTTTACATGACACCATGGACCTAAAATTTTGATGTTTTATTCCCCGAGTCACTTCACTTTGCCTTATGGCACGGTGCTGCATCATGCTGGAAAAGGCATTGTTAATCACCAAATTGTTCTTGGATGGTTGGAAGAAGTTGCTCGCAGATGGTGTTTTGGTACCATTCTTTATTCATGGCTGTGTTCTTAGGCAAAATTGTGAGAATTTAATTTATAAAAAAAAATGGAAATGTTTATAATTGTTACCAGTGCTGTAGTGGTACAATCTCATTTCCAAAAAAGATTGAACACAGTATAAAATTTAAATAAAAACAGAATGTAATGATGTAAACCCATATCTAATTGAATAGAGAACAAGGACAACATATCAAAAAAAAATTTAAATGAGAAATTGTTTTTTTTTTTTTTTGGAAAAAATATGCTAATTTTTAATTTGATGCCAGCAACACGTTTCAAAAAAGGACCAAGGCAAAAAAAAAAAAGACTGGAAAAGTTGTTTAGTGTTTAAAAAAACTTGGTGGAACATTTCACAACTATTTAGGTTAATTGGCAATAGGTCAGTAATATGATTCTCTCAGCAGTAAAGATGGGGCAAAATGATGGGCAAAAAAGATGGGTGCCCTTTGCCCTTGGACACACCCTTGTGTGCCATTAAAAAAAGAGTGGATAAACTACCTATAATATATGCAGGACTACACTACCATTTGAAACCAGGCTAGGTTGGCAAGTTGTGTGCCCTTCCAAAAACCTTTCTCAATGCCTTCACTGCACCATTCAATCTCAGACTCCTGGTCTCTGTCCCTGATTGTTTGCCTCCCTCTGTACGCACAATGTGGATAAATGGATATCTTTGTGTCCTCCTAGCACAAATGGAAATGGGAGTTCCCAAATTGTACACTTGAATTGATTCAAATAGATTGCCTATTTAATGTTATGTCTATTAGCCAGTGAACTATATTGCAAACAGCATCAGTTTGGTAAGGAGGAGGAGGAGCCCTTATATACATTACCATCAATGGTCCATGTCTTTCAAAGCATTTTTATTTACATCTCATGACATCAGTAGTAGTAAGTATCCTATACCTTATGTCAAACTGTCAATCATAATGATTTATGGCTTTGTATGATTTATGGCCCGTACAACTCCTTTTACCAGGGGCTGTCAAAAGTGATTTCAGCAACCGGCCATTTTGTGCCTGTCATTCAAATGGGTACAGGGGGTGGGGGTATGTGTGACATTTTAGATTTATGGCACCTACACCCCCCTTTACCGGGGGGTTGTCAAAAGTGATTTATGCAAACTGGTCATATATTTCGTGTCTGTCATTTGAACAGTGTATAGGGAGTTGGGGTTGTCAGATAGTAACTCTTGTCTGCATACCTCTGTGAGGAGGGTGATTTGGGAGGGGTGTTGTTTTTGAAAATGGTGTCACAGTTCGCACCCAATGTGTTGACAATGCAAATGTGTATTTAGCTTAATGGGGGGGCTATGTCTCTAAAAAAGTGTTGACCAAAGTCAGCCTGAATGACTCCCATTAGCATATAAAGTCTAAAGAGTCCTTCAGTTTTTTTTTTATCATTCAAGACATGTTTACAAGGACGCTGACAAGGAGACGAAGATTGAATCATTTACACCAAGTAAGATTTTGTATAATTTATTTCATTGCGAGTAGCATACCGATTTTTGATTGATTGAACAGATTCTGACATTTGTTTTGTTTAACAGGCAGCCTGTTTATTTCTTAGGTATTACCTCTAATACAAATTGTCCGATTGATGGGGTCGACCATTTTTGTAAGTTACCTCTGGTTTAATACGCTTTAAATATATTTGGAAAAAATTTGTTTCGCCACTACACGGGTGCTTGTAAACTAAGTGTGTGTGTGTGTGTGTGTCTGTGTGTGTTATCCACAGTGACCGGTGTGATTAGCACACCGTTTGTGTCTAACGAGAGTTTGTTTGAATATTCAAACTTCTTGGTGAGTGAACGCATTTTCCACACATACCCATTTTTTCATATTTTCATATCAGGACAGTTCACCAACCTTCATCTCTGACAATAGCAAACAAGCACCCACAACAATTAATGTTTAATTCTCTTAAATGCCATTCAGGACTTGTTTGCTTGTTTGATAACTCACTGTGACATTGGTGAGCTCAAAACAACGCAACTTGAAGCATGAGGCTCATCCAATTTTTGCATATCGGGACAGCTCATCAACCCTTATTCCTGATTTAATAAACCACTTAACATAACACCACAATTAAATGAGTTTGTATTTAATAAGCATGTGAACTGCCACTGGACATCAGTGAAAAGCAACAATGCTAATGTTCCCAGTTGACCCTTGTGTACTTGTGTGTTAAGGGACATGGTATGACAGGCACCTCTAGACCAACCAAGCACTGATATGTGTGCCAAATGTCGCGTGTTTTTGCCCATGGGAGCCACCTCAAAAATGACAAAGCCTTAAAAAACGAAGAAGAGGAAAAAAATATAGCTGCAATTGGCCATGATGGGCCCTTGCATCTCCAGTGCTATCACCAGATCAACACAACATACCAATTAAAAAAGTTATTTTTTACTAATCTGAAAAGGATGCAAAGCCACTGTTTCTGGTGTTAGATGATAACCAGAGTGCTGCTCTGTTACTGGGCATGTAGATATCATCATAACCAACCTAACCAATAACTAGCAGATCTGACATGAATCCGACAAACCATCTAGAAGGAGTATACCTGAGAATGGTGAACAAGCCATTTTTTCTGTTGCCAGATGGTGGCGTGATACCAGAGTGTGGATATCATCATAACTATCATAACCAATACCTTCTAGGAACAATATTGCCAAGACAAGAAAAGAAAAACACTGTTTCAGTTGCCAGAAGGTGGCACTATGCTAGAGAATCATTCTGGGCATGTCCCATCCCTAAAAAGCTACTCTATCTGCTGCTCAATGGGGGCACTACACCAGACAATGCCCAGTGTCACTCTGGGCATGTGAATATCATCATAATCATTATAACCCATAACTATCACAAATCTGACATGAATTCATTGAACCGTCCAGGAGCAATATAGATGAGATTGGTGAAAAGGACATGTTTCTGTTGCAAGATGTTGGCACTATACTATAGAATCAATCTGGGCATGTGGATATCATCTTAACCAATAACAATAGCAAATCTGACACAAATCTGATTAACCATGTAGGAGCAATATAGATGAAAATGGTGAAAAGACCATTTTTACTGTGCTAAGGTAGTGGTGCTAAACCATAGTCACTCTTGGCATATGGATATGATCATAACCAATAACTCTAGTAAATCTAACATGAATCCGATGAGCTGTCTATGAGGAATATAGCAGAAATTGGTGAAAAAACCATTGTTTCCCCATAAAGCCCCTCCTTCTGTTGTCAGATGGTGGCGCTATTCCTGAGTGCCACTCTGGGCATATGGATATAAGATAAGATAAAATAAACCTTTATTATTCCCACAATTGGGAAATTTGCATTGCCACAGCAGAAAGTGGACAGAAACAAAGAGCAGCAAAAATTAAAAACAATAGAGTAGAATAAAGAATAAAGTATAATAAAAATACAGATGTACACTCCAGGTACACAATGGAGTGACAAACATTGACACAAAAGCAGTAGTAAATAAATTGAACATTTGCATCAGAAAAATTGCACCCAAGTAAAAAATTGCACGAATGAGTAAGAGAAATTAAGAAATCAGAGATTGCACATTAATTGCATATAGATTGCACATTTAGATTGCACATAAAGTAAGAAAAAAAGAGAAAATGCACATTAATTGCATATAGATTGCACATTAATTGCACCCAAGTAATAATTGCATGTTTGTTGCATCAGGAATTGCACATTAATTGCATATAGATTGCACATAAAAAATGGTGCAACAGAAAATTGCACGCAAGCGAGATTGCACATAAGACATATAGCATGGTGCATCGGATATGTGTGTATGTTTGTTTGTGTGTGTATGGTCATCAGCAAGGTCTTTGTTGTGGAGTCTTACAGCGGTTGGAAAGAAAGACCTGTGGAATCTCTCCGTCCCACATCGAGGGTGCAGCAGCCTGCCACTGAAGGAGCTGCTCAGTGCTATCAGAGTCTCCTGCATGGTGTGGGTGATGTTATCCAACAGGGTCGACAACTTAGCCACCATTCTCCTGTCACTCACTGCCTCCACTGGGTCCAGAGGATATGATCATAACCATAATAAACAATAACCTATGAAGTTTCAGCTGTATCAAGCAAGCAATGGAGAATTTATAAGGCATTCCTGTTTGAATGGTGAGATATATACATTCATCATTTTATGATTTCAACACCTTAAAAGCTATCAAAAGTCCCTTTGCAATTTAAAATCAGCAACATCATGTATACCAAATGTAACAGGAATCTGATGAACTATCTAGGAGGAGTAAGATTGATGAAAAAGCCATTCTTTCTGTAGCCAGATGGAAGCACTATACCATAGTGTCACTCTGAGCATGGGGAGTTTTCTTTAATGGAAATCCATTTCCTTCACCTAAACATCTTTAAACAGCACAATGGTGATTTACATACTTCCATATTTAGAGTGCCTTAGATTTTTTCAATAATACTCAACTATGACCCCCAAACTGAAGAGCACCAGGGGGACACATTTTTTGTACAACTGCACCCAACGATCCACTCTGAGGTAGAAGTAAACACAAGACCCTTTCAGAGCAGTGCAGAACTTCTAAACTTCAAGAAGAATTTTCAAAGCTTAAAGTAAGGAAATTATACAAGAAGATGAGCTAGGGAAGTTGTAAGAAAGCACATAGATCATCAGAATCATAGTATGAAAGTTTGTTTCTTGTGCTTCTTGAAAGAGCTCTCACACAGCTTTAGGGGATCTCAGAGCGGAAGCATTTGGAAGTGCTTGGATGACAGGAGCTTTGAAAGTTCTTCTCTGACTTGAGAAGTTCCACTCTGCTCTGAAAGGGTCTCGTGGCTGTAGAATTCATGAAAGATTCTCGTTGCTAAAGATGGAAGTGAAGTGTTTGCAGAGTGGAGTGTCCTATCCGATGGAAAGGAGAAAAAGCTTTGTGGATAGTTATGCAGATGACAAAGACAAAACACTAGGACAAACTTTAACTCGAACTATGACTTGAACTCCAAACTCTCCGAACTCAAGTTTGCATGCTTGCATGATGGTTTTGTAACACACTAATCATGCATATGTAATTTTGCAAAATAGCAGTCCAGCCAATGGGTTTTGATCTTGCCTTCCTCAACAGGGGTGACCACAGAAATGTGATTTCATGTGGTTGAAATTTTCAACTTTATCAAATTCCTGAAACTATTAAACAATTCGTCACTGAGTTGTAAATCGAGCAGACTTGAACTGGATGAAATGCATAACAACACTAAACATGATCAGAAAATCTTTAGACATTTACAAATCAGTAGTTTATGTGTTAATGAAGGACTGTGTGTGGGCAAATGAATGCATAATTCATGAAGGCTTAACTGTCAAAATCGGTTAAACATCTGTCTGTGAAACAAACAGAACATTCAGAATGTCTTTATTTACGAAGTTGGCAAAGTTTGTTGTGTCATTTGGATGAACATTTGATAGTCTTTCATTGTTCTGAGATTTCTTGGGAGGTCAGTTTAGGGTTAGTTGGGGTACTAAGTCTTAAGGGTCATCTGGTTAGTGGTGCCAAGATATTGAGTCTTCTAGCATTGTAAATCATTTCTTTGTAAATATTAAAGACAACAGTTGGATGATATCAACTCTGTTATTTAAGAAAAGAGGGTCTTGTTAACCATTGGTGCAAAAGGGCCATGTGGTGAGATTTCATTTGGCTCTCAGGGTTTGTATGGTGGAGTTAATGAGTGGCTTGTCTGGGTTGACCCTACAAAATTTACCGTTTAGGTTTAACATTTAACATTTTGATTTAACATTTAGATTTAATGTTTAGGTTTAACATTCAGCATTTAGATTTAATATTTACACAGCAAGAACTAATATGAGAAATCTTAACACTGTTTTTTTAATGAATTTATCTCTAAATGTATGACAATTGTGCTAAATGTTGGAAAAAAATATACCCGAGTTAACATTAAACTGTTTTTACAAATGGTGTCCCATATATATCTTAATCCAAAACACCTTTTATAATGGTCAGATGAACTGATAAGTTTGAGTGAGCAAGAGAAATTACACCACCATGCAACACACTGCTAAGATGCGTGTTTGTAGAAATCTTTTGGACATCTACTACCACAAGTTATTTGTACAATAGTTTCAACAGACTACAATAATATGTTGATATATTCATTATCATAACTTTTAATTATTTTTCAACAAACTGTCCTGTTTTAATAAAGCATCACTGAAACAAGGCAGCGCAGTGTACATGTCATTTGCTATGCCTCGTATAGTCTCTCTGCCCCAATCATCTTTTATTGACTCTTATCCAAACCTCAGGCATTTGACCAGCCACACAGTGCTAGGGATCAAAGTAAGAGAGTGACAAGTTTTCGTGTTTTACCAGGCTTTACAGTAGTGCATACTCGATTCTCTTGTTTTCCTCTTATAAATGTTTGTTGAACTGCTTATCCATCACACAGCTCTCCTTCACCCATAAGGTAAGGCTTCTTGGTTTT
Source organism: Parauchenoglanis punctatus (assembly GCA_030068025.1). Classification (NCBI taxonomy): domain Eukaryota; kingdom Metazoa; phylum Chordata; class Actinopteri; order Siluriformes; family Auchenoglanididae; genus Parauchenoglanis; species Parauchenoglanis punctatus. Next base: position 5,474 of record JAQQZU010023699.1, on the reverse strand, counting down.
TAAGGTAAGGCTTTCTCTTATAATGTAAATATAGTATTTTGGTTATTGAATTCCCCTGGACATCCACATAGATTTTATTGTTGAAAGTTGGTTGTTCACACTGAGCAATTGTGCTAACTGAGCTCAATCACAGCACCCTTTAGTAAAGCTACAAAATTGTTTGTTATTGTCACCCAAGAATGATTATTCAGGAAGTAATCAAAATAAAACAGAATTCCAAATCACTTATTTAAAGAAAAATAAAGAGATGAGTCAACATTTATATTATATATAATGTTTGTTATGTTATGTTATGTTATGTTATTAGTATGAAACAACCCCTACACTGTTCATGGAAGTCCACCTGGATATGAGTGAACACTGTAAGAGTTAAATGAAATAAAAGTAGAAGGCTTTATTTGTATGCATAGTTTACAATTCAGTCAAATTCTTTTCTTCGCATATGTAGCTAGTTTAAGATGTTTTATACTAAGGATACTCAGTATGTTCTTATAAATTCTATATGAAAATGATATAAATAATTTATCTGGGATGAAAAGTCAAAACTGTTACTACTTCGTAGTAACTACTTTGTAGTACTATCTTTTTGAAAATATCAGTTAGTAAAATAACACATTTATCTTTGAATATTCAAAAAGGGTGTTACTTAAATCTCTCTGGGGTAGGTAAGACATCTTTGATCAGAGATTCAGAGGCTTCAGTTACACCATGAGCAATCTAGTAATATTAATGCTGTAATTAATGTAATGTACAGCTGTTAATGTGAAGTAATTCATGCATAGTTTACAATTGAAAAATGGGGTCCTGCAGTACATTCTTTATACCAATTAAATTTAACAGATAGAGAGAGAAGTTAAGATGAAGTATGAAACTGTGTGCATGTCCTAGTAGTTTGCAGGTTAATCAATAATACTGTCAGTACTGATTATTGGCTTCCCCATGAGCTGCTGTTCATTCAGCATGAAGGACGGTGATCTGATGATATTGAGTATACACATGAAATATCGTCTCATAGGCAAGTCTACAAGTGATGGCTCATTTTTATAGATAAATCTCTAAATCGGTTATTTTATTTTTCCTTGATTGTACTATTTTAAGATGACCACACCATTTTTTTATTTAATTTGCATTTCACTGTCTGATTGAGCTGCACTGATTATCTGTTATGTAGGCAGAGACGTCCTGTGACACAAGAATTACATATGTGCTGATACTGTGGGTGGTTATATGACAGTGGGAGCCCTGTTTTTATTACATCTTCATTGGCTTTTCCTCACATTGATCTGATGAGGCTAAATGTCCACATGCTCTATGTGGACACAAGGCAGTTATTTCACAGCCTGACTGTGACTGAACTGGTTCTCACGTGGCTCTCATTTGCATGAAATTGAGAATTCAGCATTTCAATTATGCTTGACTCAGCGAATTTGCTCCTATTGGTCTGGTCTGTGAGGCGTCATATATACGGCAGTGGATTGACAACACTGTGAAAACATCCTGGTGGAGAGATCAACTGTATGAATTATTTTTTACAGATGATGGACGGAGATAATAACTAATCATGTTGTATATGTAATGCCAATATGATGTTGTTTTTTGCATATGATAAAATACAATTCAATAATAATAGCAAATGAGACACAGAGTTTCTGAACTTAACTGAGCATTTATTTAACACTGTTTTCTGCATTTTCTGCAAGTAGATCTGCATTTTGTCTGCAGTAAACTTATTTTAAATACAAAATGTGTCAACTTATATGTCCACAGGTAATACAAATACCTTTGTAAAAAATTAAGAATGAATTTTAGCTATAATAGGGCTTATGGAAATTAGTTGGAGCCAATGAAATCAGCATGGAACTTGTCTTTTGTGTTATTTCATGAGCTAGTGACTGTTCATGTTAGATGACTAGAGTGATAGTGGTAATGAGCTCGAAGTCCCGCTGTTATGGTCACACCGTCTTCACTCCCCTTCATACTCTCTGTCTGACATCATACAGTATTTGTCCTTTTTTTTCACTTTAGCAGTCCTGCCTAATCGCTTGCCTTTTGTTGTTTGCAACCTGCTTGCCTCTCTCTTGTGTTGCTCCAATGTAAATGTGTGGGAAAGATAACACTTTTTTCTGCATTTTTTGCTTTTGACAGCTGTTTGTTTTCATTGAGTTGAACCATCACCATCACACAATGACACTTCCGGTTATGCACCAGCCAGACGAATTTAATATACCACATAATCTCCACTCCAATCACTCTCTTCCTCACACACTTATTCATACACACACACACACACACCAGTTCTCACTCCCTCCTGGTGTTTCATGTGATATACAATGGTGAGTTATAAAATTTAGTTGCACTGTATCCAAAAATGGTCGCAAAATATGACTAAATGGTCACAGTCTGGAGCCCTGAAGTTCTGGTATATAGTCCATCTTACAGTAGTTTAGGAGCTGCACTGCCCTGAATTTCAGTTGCACCATGATCACTTAAGACACATCTTAACCAGTAGTGCATAAAGAGATGCTTAATCAATATATTCTCACATTTAATGATGTTTCTATCATTTCAAGCCTATCAACGGCACCATACAATGAAAACCAGAAATACATTTTCGAAAAACAAAATAGCCAAACAGCGTTGCAAACCATAATATTAAAACTACATAGTAACAAAGAAACACACACATAGAGACACACAAGGTTCAGTTTCACACATCTCCTCTGTGCTTTCAGTGTGAGATGTGTGTGTGTTTGCAGAATCACTCTTAGGCAGCATTTATCATATCACGAATGTGACTTGCTCTCTCTGTGACGAATCTTTCGGTCTCTCCCTCCCTCTATTATTTTTCTGTTCATCTTGTTTGAAATGCTTTGTTTATTATTAAACAATTAATATTATATTAATGTACTCATTATCATTTCTAATGTAACAGCTCATTCACAGAGACTTGCATGGCAGACACTCTACATAATCCAAGTCTGATAAAGCGAAAGTGTTAAAGCGTATATTTGTTGATGTGGTGACATTTAAAAATGACATTAAAGAGACATTTTTCTAACCTTTATGGAAGAAATTTCATCTGTAAGCAATTTAGTAAAAATTTCCAAGATAAGGAAGGTCATTAGGACATCGGAGTTTATGCTGTCCAGTTTCTTGCCTCAAGGATGGGCTGCATTTTTTAAAGGGGAAGCAGAGAGAGAGAGAGAAAGAGAGAGAGAGGATGGTGAGGGAACGATTGTTTATTGTAGCTATAATATATAATTGAGATATACCATAACAACCAGCCAACAGCATTAAATCTAACAATAAACTATTATATTAATAAATAATTAGTTAAGTATATTAATAAACTATTATGTGCTATATGTTGTTCCACTTTATTTTTTTGTTTGTTTTTGTTTTTGTACTGTGCACATTCTGCCTAATTAGTGTCAGGTGTAAATTTTACGATATAACTTAAGTCTATGTTGAACGTATGTGATTTGGTGCGATGGTATAATGTTTAGTTGTTCATAAACTCAACCATATGCCGAGTTATGTTGAAACTAGGTAAAGATCGAACATTTGCTCTGCCTCACTGTATTAAAAGGCAGTTTTTCATGGATTTGGAGTAGACTAATGTACACTGTTTAGTGAAAAAATGAGGCAAACACAATTTATTGCATTTTTTATGATTGCTTTTTTTGTTTAACAAATACAGGTGAAATAAGTAACAGTGTTTCACAATATTGTATGCATTGTCTATAGCCAGTGTACAATTTAGAAAGGGATGGCTTTTCCCTTGTTTTTCTTTAGAACACTGAGGCATTTGGGCAAGCTGTCTTACAGCCTTTCACAGTATGCTGTGCCAGTGCTGTTCCATTCATGTCTGATTGCTTCCCACAAGTCAGTGGTCTTATATTATCTGCAATTAAGTGTGGCCTTGATGTGTGTCAATGTGTAGCTTAATTGAACAATACTTAAATTGAGGTTAATGACCCTACAACTAGAAGGTATGCCCTCTAGCACCCTCTCCAGGGACTCCAAAAAGGGTGGGTACTCCAAACTGCCATTCGGTGCATATGCACAAACAACAGTTAGGACCCGTCCCCCCACCCGAAGGTGGAGGGAGGCTACTCTCTCATCCACCAGGGTAAACCCCAATGTACAGGCTCCAAGTCGGGGGGCAATAAGTATGCCCACACCTGCTCAGAGCCTCTCACCGGGCTCAACTCCAGAGTGGTAGAGAGTCCAGCCCATCTCAAGGAGACTGGTTCCAGAGTCCAAGCTGTGCATCGAGGTGAGCCCGACTATATCTAGCCAGAACCTCTGAACCTCGTGCACTAGCTCAGGCTCCTTCCGCTTCAGAGAGGTGACATTCCACGTTCCAAGAGCCAGCTTCTGTAACCGAGGATCAGACCGCCAAGGTCCCTGCCTATGGTCACTACCCAACTCACACTGCACCCGACCTCCTTGGCCCCTCCCATAGGTGGTGAGCCCATGGGAAGGGGGACCCACGTTGCCTCTTCGGGCTATGCCCGGCCGAGCCCCATGGGTGCAGGCCCAGCCACCAGGCGCTCGCCATCGAGCCCCACCTCCAGGGTTGGCTCCAGAGGGAGGCCCCGGTGACCAACGTCCGGGCGAGGGAAAACGCCATCCAAATTTTTTATTCATCATAGGAGGTTTTTGAACCACCCTTTGTCTCACCCCTCACCTAAGACCAGTTTGCCTTGGGTGACCCTACCAGTACTCCCTCGTTCTGCTGGGAGACTTCAATGCTCACATGGGCAATGACCGTGAGACCTGGAAGGGCATGATTGGGAGGAATGGTCCCCCTAATCTGAACCTGAGTGGTGTTTTGTTATTGAACTTCTGTGCTCATCATGGATTGTCCATAACAAACGTCATGTTCAAGCATAAGGGTGTTCATACGTGCACTTGGCACCAGAACACCCGCGGCGTCAGTTCAATGATCGACTTTGTGGTTGTGTCATCGGACTTGCGGCCTTATGTCTTGGATACTCGGGTGAAGAGAGGGGCAGAGCTGTCAACTGATCACCACCTGGTGGTGAGTAAGCTTCGATGGTGAGGAAGGATGCCGGTTAGGCCTGGTAGGCCCAAACGTGTTGTGAGGATCCGCTGGGAACGTCCGGCAGAGTCCCCTGTCAGAAGAAGCTTTAACTCCCACCTCCGGCAGAACTTCAACCACGTCCTGAGTGAGGTGGGGGACATTGAGTCCGAATGGGCCATGTTCTGTGCCTCTATTGTTGAGGAGTCTAACCGGAGCTGTGGTCGTAAGGTGGTCGGTGCGGCAATCCTCAAACCCGTTGGTGGACACCGGCGGTGAGGGATGCCATCAAGCTGAAGAAGAGTCCTACAGGACCCTTTTGTCCTGTGGGACTTTGGAGGTGGGTAATAGGGACGTTGTGGGTCGGTGGGGGGAGTACTTCGAAGACCTCCTCAATCCCATTAACATGTCTTCCAATGAGGAAGCA
>JAQQZU010023698.1:0-14136 GCA_030068025.1 Parauchenoglanis punctatus | reverse complement strand
TCTGTGCTTGCATCGCCATCTTAAGTTTCCCTTGTTTTCTTGCAGCTATAGCATCCACATTGCCTTCCTTAATTTCTGCCTTTTCATGTCTAATTAATGGCTGCTGTTTTTTTACTTGTTCATTTTGTCTGACTTGTGTTATTGTCTTAACCAAGGTGAGCTTAGGATCTAACTGTAGTTTTTCAGACAATTTTGCGTCTCTGATCCCTACTACAATCCGATCTCTAATCAGCTCGTCAAGTAGAACGCCATATTGGCAGTGTTCAGCAAGCTTATGAACATCAGTGATGAAGTTTTCCCCTGGCTGTTGATATCTGCTATTAAATCTGGCTCTCTCATATATAACATTGTGTTTGCCAATAAAATGCTCACCCAGGGCTCTGCACACATCTATGTATTTCTTTCTCTCGGTGTCATCCAATGCCAATGTGTTCAGAATGTCGTCACTTTTCTCCCCCATTATGTACAGCAGCGAGTTCACTTGATATTCCTCACTCTTCTCTGCTAATCCTGATGCTACCCTAAATCGCTCGAAGCGTCGTAGCCACTGAGTCCAACTACTTGGCTCATCGAAGTTGAAACTTCCCGGGGGCGGTATCGTAAATACCTGGTCCATCTTCTCGTTATTCCTCCCCTCTTCCTTCCGAAGGTGAGTCGACGAGCTAGCGAACTCCCGTGCTTAGCAGCGCGCGCTAGTTTGGCCTACTGCTCGGCAAAACAGTCTCCGACAGGTGAAAGTTTTTTTTTTGTTTTTTTTTTAACTAATTCTTATCACGCACTTCTGACACCATGTATAATGCTGTAGGGTGAGAATTAACTATTAAAGATGACGACAGAATGACAACCTGGTAACAGCACCTTCAGTCTTGTTTATTGTTCTTATTCACTTATTATCTCTTCTTCATTCCTATCAGTATAGCGCACCTTGTGTCCTGGCGTTCCACTACAGTTGTTGGATTAATCTAGTCAATTATGGATTAAGCCTGTACAGTTGGAGGTTTTGTGGTGCAAAATATTTCATGTACTACTGATAAGCAAAATAATGGATAAACATACAGTCGTTCCAGTTAATTTTAAGGTTCACAAACTAACATCAACACCAAAATGCTTAGATCAACAATTCTGAGATCTGCAGTATAAAACAACCATGCACCAGATAAGTTTTGCCTTCACTATAGGACACAGGTGAACTTTCAACCAGCAGAAGGTACCTCACTGTTTTTTTAAATAGCACTTAACGAATATGCAAACTCTTCTCTGGGCTAGCATTATATTAGGTTACATGTGAATCTGTGTAAAGCAACGTAGGATTGTCTGAAGCTAATTAAGACCTATGGGTCAGGTTGATCACAGCTAATAACAAGAAGTAATGTCAACAATATATGCATATAGGTAGTTAGCCAAAGAAATTGGCTTTAATGGAATTCTAGTGTAGAAAACCCTTTCCTGAGCTAAAACCAATAGCAGAAATTGGTGCTGGGTGATGGTTTAATATTATTTATTATACAAATATCTGTCTCCATTTAAGATTAAATCAATGGATTGTATCAATGGATTTCTTTTTAAATGTATCCTCCATTTCATTGTTTAATTATATAAAACAAATTGCCCTGTATGTATTATATATATTTTTTTGTTGTTGTTGATTTGTTTGTTTTTGATACAAAGCTTTTTTTTCCAAGTCAACTTAATCTTCTCTGTGGAATTTTAGTTCGAGTTCACCATGTGCCATATGAAAATGCCATTACTACCTCAAATGCTTACTTACAGATGCAAACAAATGTCTTTGCAGTTCCTTATAAGAAGTTAATTCAAACATGTGCACTCAATTTACCTTACTACTTCATAAAAATAACTGAGAGCTTAGGGACATAATTGGTTAAAGATGCATGCAAGAAATATGTTGAATATAAAAATAAAAAAATAAACAACTAATTAAATAAATAAATGACAAGAATGGACTTGAAGCAAGCACAGGATGCAGTTGGAATACCAGAGCGGTGCACTCCCCAGTTTGTACCCATGACTGATAATCCAATTGCAAACAGACATGTATTGTTTTACATCAGGATGAGAAAACAACAATATGGAACAAATAACACAAGATTACAATTTGAATGATACCTGGAGGAATTGTGCATTATTAAACAGAACTCTTAGAGGGTGAGATAAGACTAATCAATAAATAGGAAGTAGCTGTTTTTGGCAGAGCAGATAACCTGTTGTGTGTGTGCACAAGGGTGTGTTGTGAACCAACACAAACCAATCCACAGAGTTTAACTATATCAGCAGACCTACAAAATTACTAGCACAGCGACAAGTGGTGTCTTCAAATTACTATGTGCAAGGATGGAGCATATATACTGTATAATTATAAGAATACGCATGGATTCCATGAATATGGAATGAACATATGGAATGAAATTCTGAATACTAATTGTTAAAATTTTCATTCAAAAATCTTTCCTTCCCACCTTCTGGACCTTGAGGTAAACACGTCCTGGATGGGGTCTCGGCTAATTTCTTATTACAATCTTTGCAATCTATCAATGTGTTTTATAGCCTGCTCTACTTGGTAGCAGAACCAAACCAGGCTGTTATTGATTTTGTAAGAAAAGATTCAATGCTTAATGTTTGGGACTTCATTATTAGGACCGAGAGTTGGCTTTCCAACATCTTGGCTGTTTTAGCAATTAAATTGGCTTCGCAATTCTGGTACAAATCCCTGGAACTTCAATGTCCTTATAGTCATCACAGCATTGTTTTGTATAGTAACCCAAACAGTGGTGAAAGACTTCTCCTATAATACATCTTTGAGTAAACAGTAAATAAATGGAAAATAATGAATAATGAAATATTGATCTATGACCTATTTATTTAAATAGAATATTTAGTTATCCACTGAGAGGGTTTGTGAATGCTTGTATTTGTGTCTTTCAAGGATAAAACTCTGTTGTGGCAGTTGATCTCTTACTATAATAGTTTCTAGATCAAAGAGTCTTCTACATACAGTGCCCTTCACAATTATTGGCACCCTTTGTAAAGATTAGTAAAAGGGGTTAGAAAAACAATTCACCTTTTGGTGAAGTAGCTTCATCTCACACTGAAAAAAAGAGAAAAATCCAACCTTTAATTGGAATAAATGTCAGAGAAAAACAAATCCCTCATCAAGAAAGATTTTCAACAAAACTGCATGAGCCACAATTATTGGCACCCCTGGATATTATTGTGAACACGAGGAATGTAACTGAAGCATGTTTCCCATTTAAATTGAGTTGGAGTGTGTAGGAAATTTCAGGCTGTAATCCATGACTTCCTGATTAACTGGAGTACAAATAAGTTGACACAGAGGCCAAGTTGCCTTAGATGTCCATCAACATGGGAAAGATAAGAGAACACACAAACCAAATAAGAAGTGTGTTGACCTTCATAAGTCAGGGAATGGTTATGAAAAATTGCTACTCACATGACAATGCTAATCACAAGTGTAAGTGCCTGGAGTTCACAAAATGCTACTACAATTTTGACTGGAACCATGTTCTATGGTCTGATGAAACAAAAATTGAGCTTTTTAGCAATAAACATTTAAAGTGGGTTTGGCATAAAAAGAAGGATGGCTATGATGAAAAGAACCTTATCCCAGCTGTAAAATATGGTGGAGGTTCTGTGATGTTGTGGGGATGTTTTTCCTCCAAAGGTACTGGCCATGTACATAGCATGGTGGACTCCATTAAAAACCAGTGCATTTTAAATTAAAATCTGACTGCCTCTGTCAGGAAACTGGGCTGTTACTGGATTTTCCAGCAGGACATTGTTCTGAGGTATATGTCCAAATCAACACAAAAATGGTTAAATGATCACAGAATCAAGTTTCTGGCATGGTCATCTCAGTCCCCTGACCTGAATCCCATTAAAAACCTGAGGGGTGAGTTGAAGAAGAGAGTGCACAAGCGAGGGGGTCGGACCCTGATGATCCGGAGAGATTCTGTAAAGAGAAATGGTCTCCGATGGCCTGTTCTGGATTCTCAAACCTCATAAAATGTTATAGGAGAAGACTCAGTGCTGTTTACAGGCAAAGGGCGGTTGTACAAAGTAATGTAGGTGTGCCAATAATTGTAGTATTTTTGTTGAAACTGAGAATTTCATAAGAGTTTTTTCCTCTAAATACATTTATTTCAATGAATAGTTGGATTTTTCTAATTTTTTTCCAGTGTGAGATGAAGGGGTACCCATAATTGTCAAGGGCACTGTATATATTAGGAATAAATAATTTTCAATATAATACATGTGAGAAATTAAACCAACATTAATTACAAATCAATATATAACCAATATATTGACATTTTTTTCAATGAGAGAGCAGATGTTGAGCCAAAATTATTTAGAGTTTCACAATAAGAGAGGTTAAGGAACCAAACTGTAATATAAAATATACCCATGTACTATTTTAAAGCCTGTCCCAACACATCATCATTACTCCTGTGGCAATTTGTTTTGTTAAGACAAGTTGTAGTAATAGAAAGGGAAATAAATTATACAAACATTTATGGACTGTAGATCTCTCTTCCTGAAAGTTTTTTCTAGAATGAGTAATAATATTCACAGTATACATTTTTTCCAGATTATAAAGCCTCAGTTATTTCCTTATTGATTATATTTTTTCTATGGACAAAGGAATGGTGTTAATACTAAACACAAAATTAGAATCTAGTGTGTGAAATCCCCCCCAAAAAACCTTTGTATTAAGCTCAGACCACTCGGGCACATGTTAATCTACTATAGGGTTTAACCCCCACCCCCCTCTCTCCGACCTTATGTATTGAAGAAGAAAAAATTTATTGCCAAAAGGTTTAATCTTACTGAATAAAAATGGATGGAATATTCGGGACATGTGCAGTGTCTGAAGATATTGCTTCTGATCTGACTATTTCTCATGCAATCCCTCATCATCACTTTACAAATTGCACAATATCAGTGTAATTTATTTTTAACCATCTGGAAGCTAACACACAGACCCCACAGCTTACTCAGGAGATTGGAATTTTTCAACAACAGCAACAAGACTGGAGCAGTTGCCATGAGCTGAAAATGCTCAAAATCTACTAATCAATACATCCACTAACCTTACTCCTTTCCAGTTTATTCTCTGCTTCCACAGAGTAGGGAGCCCACCAATGTTCCTGTAGCAGACCAATGTTTCTGAAACACTGAATAAATCTGGCAAGCCTCCAAAGCTCAACACCAAAGAACACTGCACACGTAATACCAGAATGAAGCTCCCATATAAACAGCTATGGAAAATAAATAAAGTATTCCTATCACCTACAATTAGTACATATATCACATCTACCTCTACCTTCCAGTTTACTTTAGTGGTCACTGCAGCCATCATTTACACCAAAGACAAATGGGACACCTAATAGCAGAAGTGGTTTGTAGCCTATATATATGCAGGGTTCTGTTATGGGTCACAACAAATGTGTGTTTCTCCATTGAATGAATTAATTCCATCATCTTGGGTTTTCAGTAGTTCCATCTGAGCCACTTTGCAAGATCTTGTCTTTTCCTGGTCCTGAATAGTCTGAGCCTCGCTTTTTTCTTTGTATATCTCCCTGGTGGTATGACCACCTTTCCACAACTAACTTTGTATTATCTACACTGAATTGCTTGCCTTTTTATGCTTCTCAAATCTGCGTTTGTGTGCTTCTGCCTCATGCCATACCACCAAGTATTTCATTAGTAATAACCTTCATTTTTTTTTCCTTTTTACCTTGTACGACAAAAAAGCATTTTAGGAATGACAGAATATGTACTAGACTTGAAGGACAAAATGTAAATGCCTCCAAACAGACCGAAGATCAGGCCAACGATATATTCTGTGGAGTAAGATGAAATACACAAGAGCACATGTGAACTTTTCTATTTGGGCCTATGCCCTTGGTCAGTACTGAAAAACTTTTTTTAAACAACTAAAGTTGCAGCTTTTCAGCTCACAACCCACACAAGTACACGTGCTCACCTCACTGCTGAGGAACTCGAAATAGAGATCACATAAATAATCAAGGGATAACAAGGCTCAGGTGTTCCATGTTAGTCATTACTCTTCTAGCTCATCCCCAAACATCCCCCTCCCAGAGCAGACCCACAGTACACCACACATCCACCTGCTACACCTTAATTAAAATCAACAAAATGAAATTAATCAAACATTGAAAAATGCAGACTACAAATATGAATAAAATCATATCATAATTTAGTATTAATATGAAATTATATAAAAAAAAATACACAATAGCATGCAAGCATTTTTTGAAAAGCATGGACATGTGGTTCATATGCACATTCTCAATCCAATTATCCACTTTTTGCACATCATTATTGAATACAATGACTAATGAGAATACATATCCACATTTGAGCTTTCTTATTCTCATTTAAAAATTACATTTGTATTTCTATATTTTATAACCACTTCTTAGTTCAAGGCCTGTGTACTCAATTACAATTATAAAAGTTTTTATAAAAACAATTTATAAAAGTTACATTCAATTTCACATGCACTTCCACCAGATATTAATCCATTCATATGTACAGGGAAAAAATATATAAATAAAAAACTATTGATGGAATTTGTGTACATGTATTTTGAAGTCAGATTTCATTGTAAAGTTTGGCAGTTTCATTTTGTAAAACGTACTGTAAGTGTAAAGTCTGTGAGTTCAGTATGACTGAAAATAAAATGATTTCAAGCAAAACTGTCATCAGTAAGAAACCCATAACTTTATATTATGGGCAACACTTTACAATACGGGTACACAACCAAACATATGTTAATGACCCTATCCTATCATGATCTATGATCCTAGACTGGATCATAATTATTATAATTATAATGATACAACTTATTATAATGATTCATTATAATACATCCATGTTGTGTAACTTCAACTTTAATGCTCTCCTGTGTGTGCTTTAAAAATTATTTCCACTGCTCAAATGTTGTTTGTCATGAATTAATTGATTTATGAATTAGAATTCAGCCAAAAATGAATGATAAGGTAATTAATTATTATTATACATATACGCATGTCATGACTTTACTTGGAATTCAAGCTGACTGTAGACAAGTGATTAATCAAAATAAGTAATAACTAACAAATGTATCCTTGCATCTTGACTTTATGGGGCATAATAATAATAATAATAATAATAATAATAATGTTTATTTTACATAGCCATTAATAACACTTTGTTAACTGAAAAGAGAGTACTGAATCATCATCATTAAGAAAAACAGGTGATATTTGAACATTTAAAATCTGTATAACCTATAATCGAGGCTAACCTGCATTATCACCAAATAGAACCTTCATAGAGCAAATGATAGTGATTGTAATTAGTACTGTAATTTATTATATTAATTACGAGTTCATAAAACCAATAACAAGTAATTAATGCTTAACAATTACATTTATTAATGGCTGTGTACACATGACTGTTTATTAATGTATACAATTCATTATTTCATGTTTAGCTCATGTATTTATTAATCAAGTAAGCATCTGTTCAAGCATTAACATGCTTAGTTGTGCACCCATATTGCAAAGTGTTATATTTTTTTATTAAAGAAATGTTGCTAAGTAAGAACAGACTAAGGCCAGACTAAAACATAAGAACAGTAAGAACAGACACTGCCTAAGGCCACAGTCTGATCAAAGCAGTGTAGTGGCAGCCACAAATACTGAAAAATGCACTACACAGTCTAACAAATATAACCTCTAGTTAGAAGTTAAAATCCATGTTTTCTGACATTTTGCTCCAGCCCAACAGAACAAGGGAAACATAAAATTATGTGAGTAAAACTATGCATTAATTTTATAGATGTGTCCATATAAAAAAAGCTGCATAGAAAAACAATTTATTAAAAATGCACTCAGATAAATGCACATACTGCAATATATGAAAGAGCAAAGAACTATATGGATTAATGACCAAATTCTGAGGAGAACATTATACAACTGCAGCATAACTCCCAGATAATGCACATCTGGCACCCAAGGACAGGGTGGTATTTGCGGAGGAGGAGTAAAGAGGATACTAACATGAAATTTTCAAAAAGCAAATTTTTCAAGAACTTAGCATTCAGAAGCAAAGCTCTAGACAGACAACATCTGTGAGGGGCTAAACTTTGTCCCGTGTGAAGAATATTAGATTCACATGAAACAAGAAGAGAGTTAATAGACCTCATCAAGTTGAGTTCAAACAGATTTATTTGTAGCTAATACAAGTCACACATGTACACAAACAAATGCTTGTATCCTTCTTATGGTTCTTGTGCATAAGACTTGATATACTTTTATATAGGAAATATAGTGTCAAGTTTAAATTGCTTTATATTTTTTTTACATTAACAGCATTTACCATGTGTTCTTATGCAGTGACTTTTAGAAGTGCTTTGTATTCTTTACCAAAAAACAAAAATCTGTAGTCTTTACCAAAAATCTTCATGCTAGTTCACTAGGTCAGGTAGTAAGTACTATATACAATGTAATAAAATCTAGGACAATTTTGTGAAAACCAGTCATTTGATATTACTTTACTTTAGAGTTTAAATATGAAAAATAAAGAAAGCAAGCCAACACAAACTACTAAATTAAGAGAAATTAAATTTTTTATATTTTAATTATGACAAAATAAATGCTGCTGTATAAATGGAGGACAGGCTGGTCTGTTTGTGCATAGCTGTAATATGGAAACAAATGCATCAGCTGACAGATGATTTAGTGCTTAATTATTATGAATATTATATATTAATAAATACTTGTACATAGAAGTAAGTCAAAATAAAGTTCGCTTCTGCTTTTAGACTTTACTTTCATCATTCTTTTCATGCTCCCAGCTCTCTGCACTCAAGAATGTGGGCACAGCAATTAAGTGTCCAAATTACTCTAAAACAAAAGTTAAAAAGCAACATGTTCATATCAAGATAGCTGGTAAATGCATATTCTGCAAACTGGAAAAATAGTATAGCTATTAATCATCAATTATCATTCCACTACACGGTCTACACTCTTTCAAAATGTTACATATTTGAACATCTCTTATTTTCCATAAAATCCACCTGTGAAATCTTCTAACAAAATAACCTGAAAAAACAGTTTAGAAACACTGATGTGCACCACATCATAAGACATAGTCATGATGGTTTCATATGAGGAGATGCAGAGGCCAGTGAAGGTGCTGACAGCAGGCAGAAGTATGGCTTAAGAGTTGTGAAATGACCAGACAGACAGTGTGCAGCCCAGCAAAGACATGGTGAAAACAAATCACAAACATGTCTCCTCTAACTGACAGGTCATACTGATACTACAGCTGCTAAATACCGAACAATAGCTCCAACTTAATACACATAAGAAAAAATATTGATTTATTTGTTTAGCTAATTCAGGTTGCTATGAGACCGGTTCCGGGGTGGTATACAACAGGGAACCCGGACCCATCGGCCTGATACAAGTGGAACCAAAATGCGTCAACTACTGATTGCTTATGGGGAGTGCTTATAACAGGGCCGAGACGAGACGGGGTACTCAAACCAGCAATCCCTGGCTTTGGGAGCACTAGTATAAACTCTCCGGGCTCCAGCACAAGCTTCACTGGCAGTGCTCGTGGATCACAGACAGCACACACAACTGAATTCCCCTTTGCTTAGGGAGGAAGGGAACGTTTAACCCTCCGAGCTAAACTTTCCCTCAATAAACCTCTCCCTGACTCAGATGAAGTGCTCCTTTTAGTCTTTAAATCCCTTTTAACCCGAATACTTTCTCTTTCCGTTTACTTCTTTTTAACTCCCACAAGTGTCTTGTTCTTTTTCGCCCAGACCACCGCCAGCATCGCGCTAACTAGCATAACATCAGCACGCAGAGCTGCGTCTGAATCGGCGTTTTAAGCACAGCCCACAGCTGCGGCGCGTTTGCCCCGATTGCGACCACGTGCTCGTCGCCTAGCAACCGTGTCCATATTAGGACCCCTGGTCGGCCGCGGCTCCGCCTGACAAGCGACTGGTGACGTCATATTGGCTCGCGACGTTACACAGATTGTCTTAAAGCAGCTTTACAAGCTTTATGCAAGGCATTTAATGCCTAGTAAGCATGCTACGGGTGGGAACAAAAAGAGAGAAAAAAAAAAGCTCCAAGATGGAGCTATAAGGAAGAAACTTGAAATGTAATAAAACTCAGCAGAAGCATATTCTCCTATGGCTGGAGTTATATTTATATTATACACTCTAGGAATTGCAGATTATGAGGGACATATTAATAGAATAGGTTAATGGCCAGCATTTGACTGGGATGGTCTGATGAGTAGCAACCTGGATATGTGACGATGGAAACTAACAATAGAAAATCTATTGAATGCATGATATAAAAAAAAAAAATTCCTGATTAAAAAAGCAAACTAATGAATAAGTTATGATGGCAAACTAATGAATAATAACATAAAAGGCATGTACTGATACAGATTGAAGATAATGATGCCATGGATGACAACCAAGTTTTTCTATAACATTGAATAATCCTTAAGATTGGATCAATACATTCCATAGCTAAGTGGTTAATATGGCAGCATGCTCTATGCAGACCTTAAGACAAGGTAACCAAACTATTGTGGCTCTAACATAATTATCCAGTGTTTTCAAGATTTTAGCCCCTGTTGAATCACTTTCTACAGAAATCATCCTAATAATGTACATAGCAAGGTGCACTGTTTTGCTGTGCACATATGTTGAATTGACTTGTAATACCATAGAGACCTATTTAGTCTGGCAAAGCAGCTGCTACTTAACATAATTAGCCATATCATAGATCTTTTTTTGCTACAGCACTCTCCAAGAAACTTCTGCAACTTCTGAAAACTTAGAGTTGCCTTGCCTTAAAGCCTCCTATATAATGTCCATGTTGGCAGCCAGAAATAATAACTTACCATTACTAAATGATCCATGGGTGTTTACTTTTTAGATAGTCACCTAATTTTGAGCATTTGTTAAAACTATATGTATATATATATATATATATATATATATATATATATATATAGAAACCACTGTGTTCCTCTGGGGGTCTGAAGCCTTTTTATATTTTGCTCTTCTTAAAAGAGCACCAAAATGTAAAATTGCCTTATTTTTCTTTTTCTGATCAGCACATGACTATATTCTAGTACCTGGAGACTCTCCACCTTAAAATAAATAAATAAATAAATGCAGATAAAAATTTGGATAAATGGATAAATGAAACTACTGGCCATAAGGGACTCATGATAAACTGATAAACATCATGATAAAAAATAAACATGTAACATGCTAAATTATGTGTGCAACCTTTAAGTACTTCTTGGAGATGCATCTTAAGATATGCATAGGTGCATATTCAGTGGTACTTGATTGGAAAATGATTCAATTTTACACATCTGTGAGTGGCAAAAGTATGTGAACCTCTGGAATTAACAGTTACTTTTAAGATGAAATTAGAGTTTCAGTCAATGAGATGACAATCAGGAGTTGAGTGGGCACCCTATTTTATTTAAAGAACAGCAATCTTTCACATCTGCACCTGCTGCACTCCAAACTCTAGTTCCCAGCAGTCTCAGTGGCCCTCAAATATCCTCAAAAAAAACCTCCAAGCAACCACACATACTTCACCACTCGCAGTCACCTAACTTTTAATTTGCAGCACCTGTTCATCATCACAACCTCACTTTAAATGATTTTGTGAATTAAATACTCAGATAATGCTCTGTCTTTACCAAATCTTTTGTTCATGATTTAATTTTGCGGTTCTTACCCAAGTTTTGTATTCTGGTTTATGTGTGTTTTGCCATTATCTCTAACAGTCTGTTTGTGCCTTGTCTGACCCCTGTTTGTTTTTTGACCTTCCTCTTTATCTTCCATTTATGGATCTGTTTACTTGAATTTTTAATAAATCCTCTACATGCACCTACATCGGTCTTCCACCTGCATTCTTCACAGGTTCTATCAAAGTCTGATCTTCACAACACCAAATTGTGACGGCTGGATGACTTGGTCAGAGCATCTCCAAAACCACAGGTCTTGTGGGAGGTTACTTGTATGCAGTGGTTAGTTCTTTCCAAAAGTGTGCCAAGAAAGGACAACCAGTGAACTGACAACAGGGTGGTGGGTGCCCAAAGCTCATTGATGCGCACAGGGAGTAAATGCTAGCCCGTCTGGTTAGAGAGACCCCACAGAAGAGCTACTGAAGCACAACTTGCTGAAAAAGTTCATGCTGGCTATGATAGAAAGGTGTCAAAACACAGTGCATCGCAGCTTGATGCATATGAGGCTGCATAGCCGCAGACTGGTCAGAGTGCCCATGCTACCACTAAAAAGTGACCATGGAGCAATGGAAGAAGGTGGCCTGGCATGATGAATCAATGTTTCTTCTACATCATATGGGCGGCTGTGTATGCGTGTATCGCTTGCCTGGGGAAGAGATGGTACCAAGATGCACTATGAGAAAAATCAAGCTGGTGGAGGCAGTGTGATCTGGTCAGTGTTCTGTGAGAAACCTTGGGTCCTGGCATTCGTGTGGATATTACTTTGACATGTACAATCTACCTAAATACTGTTGCAGACCAAGCACATCCCTTAATGGCAACAGTATTCCCTAATAGCAGTGGCCTGTTTCAGCAGGATATGGCACCCTGCCACACTGCAAAGTGTTTGCATTGTTTGCAATGCATTTCTGATTGTTCAGGAATGGTTTGAGAAAAATGACCTCCAAATGTTGGGTGTCAAATTCCCCAGAACTTAACATGATTGAACATATGTTGGATGAGGGGTCCTACCTCGCAACTTACAGGACTTAACGGATCTGCTGTTGAAACACCTTTTGATTTAATTACATCACTCAGTCTTTGAGTAAGTGTCTATCAGTGTGGCACATCTTGAGTTAGCAATATTTTTCCACTCTTTCTTCCAAAGACATTCTAGATCCGCTAATTGAGAGCATTTCCTGTGCATAGCTCACTGCAGGTCACCCCACAGATTTTTAGTTGGATTTAGGTCTGTGCTCTGGCTAGGCTATTCAAAAACAATAATTTTCTTTTGGTTAAGCCATTCCTTTGTTGATTTTGATATATGCTTTGTGTTGTTGTTGATCTTTAGCTTACTAGCAGACACCTGAATGCTTTGCACTAAAATTTACTGTTATTTGTAGTGATCCATGATTTCCTCCACCTTGGTAAAAGCCCTAGCTCTGGCTGAAGAAAAGCAATGCTGCCACCACCATGCATCATTGTGGGTATGGTGTTCTTTTGCTGAAGTTTTTTTCCCCGCCAAACATATCTTTTTAAATTATGGAATTATTACACCTTTTAGAATTGGCCTCATCAGACGATAATACATTTGCCATATGTTTTAGAGTGGTTTAGTTGGGCTTGGATGTTTTTTTGTGAGAAAGGGCTTCTGTCTGGCCATCCTATCCCAAGCTCAAGGCATGTGGAGAATATGAGAGATTGCCACATACAGAGAGTACTAAGTAGTTGTCAGATATTCCTGCAGCTTATTTAATTTTGCAGTAGATCTCTGGGCAGCCTCCCTGGTAAGATTTTTCTTGTCTTTTTGTAAATTTTTGAGGGACATCCTGTTCTTGGTAATGTCACTGTGGTGCGCCATTTTCTCCTTTTGTTGATGACCTTCTCGGTGTTCCAGCATACGTCTAACATTTTGGAAATTCTTTTATATTACTCGCCTGATCAATATCTGTTGACAAGTGAGATACCCTAGAGACTCTGTAAGATGTTTCTGGACAATGGCTTCAGCAGTCATATGAAACCAAAAAGATGTCAAGAAAATCCTACAGAAACAGCTGATATTTATTTGGGGTTAATCAGAATAATTTTGATGACAGCTGTATGATAATTACTTTTAAAAATGAGATTGAATGTGTAATTAATTAATTTATTTTCACCTCACAAAAACCTGCCATTTTAACAGGGGTGTGTAGACTACTTATATCCTCTATACAGTGGGATGCGAAAGTTTGGGCATCCTTGTTAATCTTCATGAATTTCCTGTATAAATCGTTGGTTGTGACGATAAAATAATTTCAGTTAAATATATCATAT
>JAQQZU010023697.1:0-14142 GCA_030068025.1 Parauchenoglanis punctatus | reverse complement strand
ATATATTAATTACACTGTTTACGATTTGTAGTCATTTCTGCATATTTATACTCCTTTGATTAATAAGTGCAAATTACTTCATGTTCTTTTCATGTTCTTCAGACACATCTTAAACCCTGAAAAATCCCAAACTAACATTACTACAGTGTGTTCTTCTTCATCATGTGCAACGAGCAAATTTGATAATGAGCGTCATCGCTGCCACGGGGAGTCGTGATTATATAAAATGTTTCTCTGGAAGGAAAAAAACAACATGCTGTGGACAAAAGGACTACAACAGCATGGTTTCAGTGACACATTGACTTATCTTGTGTAATCTGAGCAGAGTCAACAGAAGGACAAAGCAAAGGTCATCAGGGCTCAGTAGTGTACACACACACACACACACACACACACACAGCCATCTTATCTGTGCACCTCCATCGATCATTGATCTCCGATTGAGACCCTTCTTATCAGGGGCAATTAGTCATGTCATGTCTTTCAGAGGGAAAAGTAAATGCTGGAACATGCGCTGGAACACACAAGGTCACGTCTCAAGTCAAGTGGAGCATCTTTACACGTGAATCCCATCTCAGTGCGAGTTTCATAGCCTGGGATCACACCCGCAGACGAAGCTCACACACCGCACCTTTTTTTTTCTTAATCTGGGGAAATAAAAAATGAGAAATAAGAGAAAAATGCAGAGGAATCACTGGAGAAACAGAGTTGCAATGCAAAACAAGTAGCTATTTTTGTACTGTGTACCTCCAGGAGTTGTATTTGTTTAAATCTTTGCTGTTCCTAACAACCATTCGGCTGCGGCATTTTGCCCTCACACTCCTTTACCAATAAACAGAGTATAAACTGGATTCAGGGATCTGCTGCACATGACATCAGAAGAATTTGATTTCCTCTCCTGTTTCTCTTCATTGTGGGAACAAAACTTAGCCTCGTGTGTCATTTCTTCCCTTGTTTAATATCAGAGCCAGTCCTGGTGTGGATTCCACCAGCAACTTGAAATACTTCCTGTCAATTTTAGACAATTCTTCCACTGACTAGATGCGATTCATTAGGGCCTGATTCTCCCGTGCACGTAAGTCAAAAATAGTGCACAGCTCTGTGGTGTTCAGTCTACGCGTATTCTCCTCTTGACTTATGCACCTTGAAGGCAGTTATGCGCTTTGGCCAACATCTGGGCATTTCTTATGTAAATAAGATGCAGTTACACGCATCCTGCCATTGACTTTTTCACCTCACTGCCGAGGGCTGTAGAAAAATCAAGCGCCGCCACATGGTGAAACAGCATATTGCCTATAAGTCTCCGGCACGCCTACTTTTAACATTATTATACATGGACAAATAAAGTTTTCCTGAATTTCTGCATCATTTGGTTTAAACTACAACAACATTTCTTGTAACCATTATATTACATTGTTAAACAAAAAAAAAGACATTACATCACAACCAGACCTGGAAAATAATTAGTTCCATTAGAATAAATATCAATTAAGATAAGATAAATAGGACCAACCTTCTGGTATGCTTCATATGCTGGTATGATAATCCTTAACCAAAAATGCCTGCTCTGCATTTGCTTCTGCTCCTGAGAGAGTAAAGAGGGACACGAGATTGAAAAGAGGAAAGTAGACTTCCACAAGTATTCCCACCTCGTTATTCCCACCTAGATAAGGTTAATAGAAAGAATTAAAACAAGATGGAGTCTCTACTTCAAGAAAAACACACAGAGAGATTATTAAAATGCTGGAAGTGTTTTTGCCATTTTAAACCACCACCACATCCATAAGACACAAATGCATGTACAGAATTATTGGCACCCTTTATAAAATTTTGTAATGGTGAATATATTAAATGAATAACACACCCGGTGATATTTTGAGCTTAATGCGGCGTGTGGGTGGGAACTCGGGTGCTATATAGTTTTAATTCAACTTTTTCTTAAGAAGCAATTTTTTTCCCCGCAAAACACTGATTTCAAAGTTATTGGCACATCTACAGTTAAAACACACACATACAGTACACACACACAAACACACACATATGTGACACTCGCTGAGTCACATACACACTACAGATACATGCAGACAGAGCAACTTGCTATCACATTTATCTTTAGATCACTACCACACACACACACACACGCACACACACACACACACACACAGAGCATCCTCTGACATCTATTGGTTCACTTACAAGCTTTTCCATTATATGGAGGGTTTTGCCATTTTGTGCAACAAACACAAGCAGTAATCGTTCGGTGCAGAGATTGATTAACGTGTGTGTGTGTGTGTGTGTGTGTGTGTGTGTGTTTACGTGTTTGACGTGGGGTGTAATAGGGCAGCTGAGTCACCGTTGTAGATCTGTCAGATCAATGCACACTGCAGTGTGTAACGGAGCTCACAGGGCAGAAAACACAACATCAGGAGCAATTATAAGAGCATCGATGTAAAGTGTACACACACACACACACACACACACACACACACACACACACACATATACATACACACACTATGTAATTTACTTCCATTAAATCTGTAAATCAAACACACTCCTACACACACACACACACCCAACCTCAGCAAAGAGAGCAAATGTTTTCTCAGAGATGATCCAGTGTTTCAGTCACACTCTGTGCAGCAGGTTATAGTGTTAAGGCTGAATTATATGTTAAACAAAAGTGAGAGTCGCGCAGGCTCACAGAGCTCACGCAGTTGTCATGGTAATGAAAAGCAAGGCATGCATGCTCACAGGCCGTATGCGATGCTAGCAAGCGGACCAATCACAGTTGTTGTGGTCTGCATCGCGAAAACTCATAGTTGCATTTTTGGAGAAGTGCATGGCTACGGTGTGGGCTGCAGTGAAGGGTGCGGTGTGGGGTGCAGTGAAAGGTGCGGTGTAGGGTGCGGTGTGGGGTGTGGTGTGGGGTGCAGTGAAGGGTGTGGTGTGGGGTGCAGTGAAGGGTGCGGTGTGGGGTGCGGTGTGGGGTGCAGTGAAAGGTGCGGTGTAGGGTGCGGTGTGGGGTGCAGTGAAGGGTGTGGTGTAGGTTGCAGTGAAGGGTGCAATGAAGGGTGCGGTGTGGGGTGCAGTGAAGGGTGCGGTGTGGGGTGCGGTGTAGGGTGCAGTGAAGGGTGCGGTGTGAGGTGCAGTGAACGGTGCAGTGAAGGGTGAGCAACACAGAAGTATAAATTGGCTTTTAGATTCCGTTGATTTGCTTGTGTTTCTGAGATGTTGCACAAATAGAGCGTGCCCACTTCCCTGCTTAGCTTACACACAGTTGTTATTGCACCTAGTGGTCAAAAATGGGAACTGCAACAAGACATCCATTTAGGATGTTGACTGTTCCATATTCGGATGATGAAGACGAGCGGACAGCGGACAGTTAAATGACTGGGTTGCCAGATTTGGCTAGTTTAAAATAGTGCACAGGTGCCAGGAGTTTGTTTTGTATCAAATTATTATAATGAAAGGTAATACCCGCTTTACTGAACTGCACTACAGGCACAGCACGTTCTATCTTCTAGAGGAGTAAATTCCTCCTCCATAGCTGCAGATACAGCCCATATTGCACAATGACCACTGCACTGACTAATGCTGATCTGCACATTGTACTTGTATATACAGCATATTGTACAGATAACCATGTGTCCGGTTTTATATAGTTTTGTAATTGTCTTTTTTATATTACTCACTGCGGACTGAGTGTGTGTCTCACTGTTGCTCTTGATGCTGCACAATTTTAAATCAGCGAGAACGTCATTTCGTCTCTGCGGTGTGCTGGAATGTATAAGGCTGAGAGGACAATAAAGTCTAAGTGCAGGCAGTGTGTGTTTGATGAACAGAACCATTTCTGTTGTAGACCATATGACAGAGATTTAGAGAGGAGAGAGGGATTATGGAATGTATAGTGTCTGTACATCAGAAATGTGTCTGATATGTTTGTTTTTCAAGAAACAGAAGAAGAAGAAACATGTCTCCTGTTTACAACGTCTATATGTTTAGGCTCATTTCAGATCTTTCTTTCTTTCTCTCTCTCTCTCTCTATATATATATACCTCCATTTTGTTTGTTATTTATTTACTTATTTGTTTGTTTCTTTGTTTAATATTTTACAATCTTTATTTTTATTTTTACAATATCTGCAATAATTTCCAAAAGTTTCAAAAATGTTTTTTTATTGTATATATATATTTCCATCACTTTTTATCTCACTTTTTTACCCAGCCTTTTTATTTCAGAGAGGAACAATAAAATTCTAGTATTTTCTAGAGTTTCTAAAATTCAGGTCAAAGTTAACATTATCTATCAAATTAGTTCCAAGTAGGAGATATAGTCAACACACACACACACACGCACACACACACACACACAGTGCGAGTGCCAATGGGAGTGACCAGGATTACCTAACATGAGGGATTTCCTTTGCTGACCAACAAATTGCAAGCACATAAATTCTCTTTCACACCACACACACACACACATACACACATACACGCACACACAGTTCCCTTGCTAAGCCTGTGTATCGGATCTTTGGACTCCACATCGGACTCGAGTCGTGCAAAAGATGCTGAAATCTCTGCGTTACCAGATTATGGTGAGTAAAACATCAGTTCTGTCCTGATTGAAGAAAAAAGTTAAATAAATAAATAAATAAATTTTTGATGAAAGAATTAAATGAAAAATGCTAATTTCATATTTCTTGTGTAAGCATATTATTAAATTATTTCATACCTATCCAGCCTATTGATATTTTTTAATTCTTTATTTTTGTATTTTATTCTTTTAATGTCTTTAAAAAAAAAATTACTGCCATAAAATAAAACACACCTATCATTACATACAGCTTTGTACACAGACCTTTTTATTTATTTGTTTATTTCTTTTTGTTTGTGTTTTTAATTAAAGTGTTTTGTATTTTAATGTCTATGAATAGTGATTAATGTTTATGTTTTTTGCCATTTTTTTTTTTCATTTTTATAACTTTTTTTTTTGGATTATGACTGCACCTCCATGGGCTCCATAGTAATAAATACAAGATGCTTTATAAAAGAACTTATTATTACATGATTACGTGATAAGATTAGCGATTAGCACAAGAATTCTAAATACAGGTTACATAATCATATAATAATGTTGAGCTATTGCTAAAATCTTTCATTACAGTGTCCGACTCTGCAATGCTAATTTGCACTGCTATAAGCTAAGAGTGCCTTTTCAGATGCTAATCAGAGATTTAGTGTAAATGATTAATTATCTTAAAGTCTTTGTCATTATCAGTCGACATGTCGCTGTGTAAATGAAGTCAGCGCACGTCGTCTTTGTTCTTCGATGCTAATCAACATTTGGTCAACAGCGTTAACAGGTTAAAGCGAGATATCGTCATGAAACTAGCTGACCGGTGATTTGAATGTTACACAAATGTTTGTATTTGATATGCAGGATCAATAAACGTCAATGTATACGCATGCAAAGCGCAAAACGATGCGTGGTATAATGACTCCTTGCGTAACGACTCAGGGGATGTTTACTGACCACTACGACACCTTTAGCACCGCAGCTGCAGCTCTGGGGCGCTTCCCTGGACCTGACCTAATGATCCTGAACAGCAAGAGGAAGTGCACTGGAAAGTCCCTGCGAATGAGCTGTTACTATAGAAACCATAATGTATTACATCCAGATATATATACATTTAATATACATTTAATAATAAAAACCTGAGGTTTGGAGCTGCAGTAGTCAGAGCTAAAGCTCGAGAAAATTCTCCAACACCTTCTGACCAATCAGAAGCCAGAATTCAACAGCGCTCTGGTAAAATATTATAATATTTGTAAATTCTGTCTGAACATTTTGGTTAAACATGTTAAACAAATGTGTTCAAGTGAAACTACATCTTATAATAATAGAACTATTCGATTCAGACGCAATGTAAACCTGTGTTCTAGCAGAGTGAATGCACACTAATATCTCATTTGCAGTGTTAACAGTTTGACCTTTGACCTTGGTCTCCATGCGCATGCAGCAGTATCGACTGTCAGATAGCGAGCTGCTCGTCCAGTTGCTCAACCTGCCCATGAACAGAATGATGTAGGAGTGTGACGATATCCCGGTCTTCACCCTGATTATACAGTAATCAGTCAGTGTTTGCTTCTTTTGCTAGTTTTGCTCTGGAGCGATGATGCTGATGAAGCCCAGAGTAACAGAAGACACACCTGAAATGTCAGACCACGCCCACTTCCTCTGCTCAGTCTCACAGACATGCTGCTGTGGGTTAGGATGCAGGGGAACTTCCTGACTTCTATAAACATGAATTAACTCTTCTATCTGAACACTGGAACACTGTGGAGGCGGCCATCTTGAATCTGCACGAACATCCAGAATTTCGCTTTAGGTCTTACATTGCTTAATATGTTAAGCTGATAATATATTTCGGTTTGCAAAACGTCTTTCTTTCTTTCTGTTTTTCTTTCTTTCTGTTTTTTTTTCTTTCTGGATCCCATTTGTATGTTTGTTTGTTTGTTTGCTTGCTTTTTCATATGTATTTTTTTCCCCACATGCATGCCTTTCTTTCTGCACCCCATTTATTTGTTTATTTGTTTGTTTGTTTGTTTTGGTTGGTTGGTTTGCTTGCTTTTTGGTATGTATTTTTTATTCTTTCTCTCATGCATGCCTTTCTCTGTCTTTCTTTCTTTCTTTCTTCATCCCATTTATTTATTAGTTAGCTAGTTAGTTAGTTGGTTAGTTATTAAAATTACTTATTATTTTGTTTGCAGTTTGTTTGCTTGATTCTCCCCATCAGCATGCTATTTCTTTGTTTCTTTCTCTCTCTCTCTCTCTCTCTCTCCCCCCCTCTCTCTCTCTCTTCCACTCTTTCCTGTAGACATTATTAATTTACTGGGTCCCTGACTGACAGTAGTTCAGTAGTTCAGTGGTTCAGTAGTTCAGTAGTTCAATGGTTCAGTGGTTCAGTAGTTCAGTAATTCAGTGGTTCAGTAGTTCAGTGGTTCAGTAGTTCAGTAGTTCAGTGGTTCAGTAGTTCAGTGGTTCAGTAGTTCAGTGGTTCAATGGTTCAGTAGTTCAGTAATTCAGTGGTTCAGTAGTTCAGTAGTTCAGTGGTTCAATGGTTCAGTGGTTCAGTAGTTCAGTGATTCAGTAGTTCAGTAGTTCAGTGATTCAGTAGTTCACTGGTTCAGTGGTTCAATGATTCAGTAGTTCAGTAGTTCAGTGATTCAGTGGTTCACTGGTTCACTGGTTCAGTGGTTCAGTGATTCAGTAGTTCAGTAGTTCAATGGTTCAGTGGTTCAGTAGTTCAGTAATTCAGTGGTTCAGTAGTTCAGTGGTTCAGTAGTTCAGTAGTTCAGTGATTCAGTAGTTCACTGGTTCAGTGGTTCATTGGTTCAGTAGTTCAGTGGTTCAGTGGTAGTGACCGGCCCCTCAGCCGGCGTTAGTCCTGCAGCCGTGACTCAGCGTGTAAAAGCAGAAGCTCTACATGAAGCTGAGTAAATATCCTGATCCTCTGTAATCCTGAGTGAGATGAAGGAGATAAAATAAAGGAGTGATCAGGGCTGAAGCATATAGTATATATTATGTATTTATAAATTTATTAATATATATATGTATTTATTGCTTTAATTTTCATTACAACTTTTTGTTCATTGTAGAATGATATTATAATTTTTATCCCTTTATAGTTACATTAAAACAAGTTTGTTCCTGTTCTTCCAAGTCGTTCCCTCGCCAGCCTCTCTTTTTGTTCTCAATTCTTTTTTTTTTTTGTCATGTCAATGAAAACTTTACAGCTTCACTTCTGACCGTTACACTGCGCTGACACCAGAGACGCCTACCGTAAATGCTAAATAAACACATTCCTTCTTACAGAAAACATCACCACGTCAACCATCACACACGTTTATTAATCCGCTTCTGTGGGGGGTCGGGTGTACGAGTCTGAGTGAAAACGGGCATTAATATAAACCTGCACTGATGTCAGAGCTGCTGTTCTAGACAATTCAACAACACTTTCTGACCAATCTGAATGCTGAACAGACCACTGGACATCTGGAGTTACAGCAGATGTTTGTTTCAGCCTCACACACATCACGCATCACTGTTCCTTTATTTTGCACCTTTTCCTGAATCTATAGAAACCCATTTGCAGTGATACAAATTCCCTGAGAACATGTAGAGGTAGTGTGTGTGTGTGTGTGTGTGTGTGTGTGTGTGTGTGTGTGTGTGAACTCAGAGGTGATAAATGCACTACACTGCTGGTAAAGATGGAGCATTAAAGAAGGGCTTTCAAAAATGTCAACTCCACTGTTACACCTCCATCAGAGAGAGAGAGAGAGAGAGAGAGAGAGAGAGAGAGAGAGAGAGAGAGAGAACAGAGAACAACAGAGAGATATAGAGAGACAGAAGGGAAATAAAGAAAGAATTCACAATAAAGCAAAATTGAGAGTGAGAGAGAAATGAACAGAGCATCAAAAGATGGAGAGAACAAGAGTGTCAAAATAGAGAGAGAGAAAGAGGAAGAAAAAAAGAGATAGATGGAGAGAATGTGGCATGAGATAATGAAGAGAGGTGGAGAGAAGGGGAAAGAGAGAGAAAAGGAGTAGATGTGTAAGATGATGGAAAGAAAGATGGACGAAAAGATGGAGTGAATGGGAAACTGTGAGAGGCCGATAGATGGAGAGAAAGAGAGAAAGACAGATGTTGAAGAGAGGAGAGAAGACGGAGAGGTGGAGAGAGGGAAGAAGAGAGACATGAGACAGACATGACAGAGAGAAAGGCAGACAGATAAAAATGGAGAATGTAGAGTGTGGGATGATGGACAGAGAAGCAGACAGAGAGAGAGAGAAAGAGAGAGAGAGAAATGAGAGCCAAGGAGAGAGTAACAGAGAAAGACAGACTAAAAAGAGTGTGGCAGGATGGACAGAGAGACAGAAAGAGAAAGAGACAGAGAGAGAAGGATGATGGCAAGAAAGACAGAGAGATGCGAAAAGAAGAGCCATGTAAAGGGTGACAGAGAAACAAATAGCGAGAGAAGAGTGTATAATGATGGACAGAGAGAGAAAGAAAGAATGAGGAGGAGGAGGAGGAAGATGATGAAGTGAAAGAGAGAATAAGCAAATGATTTTTTCTGTCTTTCCTCTCGTCCCGTGTCACAGATAAGCCGTCTCAGTAAAGTAGACTCGTCCTCCGCCTGGTCTGAGGGAAGTGTCGAAGGCGAGGAGGACGATGATGAAGACTTCTACATGGTGGAGGTGCAGGATGAGTGCGAGGATGGACAGAAGCTGGAAAACGAGTGCGCCGCCTGGGACGTCCCCCGTCTGCTCGGACTCGAGGGACTCAACTCGAACATCACGTCTGAGCACAGCAAAGTGCTGAGCGTCACGCAGATACAGCAGGTTATTATTATTATTATTATTATTATTATTATTATTATTATTGGTAACACTTTAATTTAAGTTCTGGATTGTGATTGGTCAGAAGTGTTGACTCATTTACTATAACAGCAGCTATCATGAATATTAGACATGCGTATATGATTGATATTATTATTGATACTAGTGTGTGTGTGTGTGTGTGTGTAGCTCTCCCTCTCACTCCCCGCTAGCTTACGGCTGTGTGAGTGGTTGTTAGCATATCGTACTCAGAGCCACGGCAGCAGTTTGCGGACGCTGTACAGATCCACTGATCAGCTGGACACCTGCATGATCATCCTCATGAAAGACACCTATGGACAGGTGGGCCTCACACACACACACACACACACACACATGCACACACACACACACACACACACACACACACACACACACACAGAGGAAATATGCACTCAAATATGCACGTTCATTTTTATACAGCCAAGTGCAAAAGTTTGCACATCCCTAGGACAAATTCAGTCACTTGGAATCTCTTGGGCTCGGCAGACGTTTCTTTATTGTCCCAGAACTGGTCCAGTTGTGTATTTTCAGATATAGATAGTAAATATATATCTCCTTTTCTGTATATAATGTAAAAAATATATATATGTTTTTTTTTAACTCACCACAACCTCCTCCTTTTTGGGATTGTCACATTTAAATAATTAAGAAGAAGAAGAAGAAGAAGAAGAAGAAGAAGAATTAGTAGTAGTGCTAACATTTATTCATACTTATTATATTATTATTGTCTATTGCAGGTATTTGGTGCTGTTTGCTCCGCCCCCCTCAGAGTTAGCCCCACCTACTACGGCACAGGACAGACATTTCTGTTCTCATTTTCTCCGCATCTCCAGGTGTGTTTCATGCCCTCTCTCTCCCTTATCTTCCTTTTTGCCCTTTTTTTCCCTTACTCTCTCCCTCTCAAAAATCCCTGTCCTTCTTAGCATTAGCATTAGCATTAGTACTAGTCATAGTAATGCATAATATTAATGACTAACTAAGTTAATATTAATAACTAACCAAATTAATGCAAACACACTTCTCTTTCTCTCCTTTGTTTTGAAAACTGTGTAACTGCATTAACAGCCTCATGTTGTGTGTAACATGAATGTGTGTGTGTGTGTGTGTGTGTGTGTGCGTGTGTGTTTAGGTGTACAAATGGACAGGCGTTAACTCCTACTTCATTAAAGGAAGCGTGGACTCTCTGCTGTTCGGAGGAGGAGTGTAAGGAAACTTATCTTCATGCCATTAAAGTCAACCCAGTAATGCATGGTGAAGTGTGTGTAATGTTTCTGTGTGTCTTGTGTTTCCTCACAGAGGCCGGTTCGGTCTGTGGCTGCACAGCGATCTTATCCGGGGCCGCAGTCAGCGATGTGAAACCTTCGATAACGACGTTTTGTCCTCAGAGGAGGATTTTGTAATTAGTGAGCTTGAGGTGTGGGCTCTCGTATGACTGGACACCTCGTGTCACATCATAATAATCTGAAAAAGAATCGAGCCGACCTCGGCATCGGCTTCGACATCGGGATCAGGATGCGCATGAGCCTCGGCTCGGCCTGAACGAGGCAGCCATCACCACGTGGTCCACGTCTTCAATCACGTTTGAGGAATTGTCACGTCTTAAATGCAGATATCTGAGGATCAGCGTCATTCGCCACTAGATGGGGCTACAGCCTCAAACAAAGTCAGAACTTTCTGGATTTGAGCCAAAAAGAAGAGAAGGCATTACAAATGCTGAGCATGTAAACTCAGGTTAAATCCAGGATGCAGTAGGAATCAGTATGTATAAACTTCTATTTGTTTCCATTCTATTGAATTTAAATTTGTATGTGATTAATTAACACTGATGATGATGTCACAAATTTAAGGTCACATGACACTCGTTGAACCCTGGAGGTGTGAAATTGATGTGGTGGCCTAGCTGATTCTGCCTCTATACTCAGAGTTAAACTTAATTTCACTTCCTAATGAGAATTGAAATAATTTTCCCATTACTATCTAATGGTTTTAATGGTTTCCAGTACAAGTTCTAATTAAAACCCTCTGTTAGGTGTTAGTAGAACCTATATAATAGATGTATCCATGAAGTATTCTTTAGTTTTATTCTTTAGTTGTTTTTTATTAGATAAAAAACAGTTTTAAAAGAATAGCATTTTTATTAACAGGTTATTATGATTAATATTATTTTTACTTATTCCAAAATACATTCCACTTGTCTATAATAAGGTCTGATACAATATTAAACAAGGGCAATATGTGTCATTATTGTTGATTACAAAAAATGCATCCTCTGTGGTTTCAGAATAAAAAAAAAAAAATTGTAAAAAAAAAAAAAAAAAAAAGAATCGGTTAATGTTTAAAAAAAATAAATAAGGGTAAAGCACGCAACACGACAACAATCCAAAACATCAGAAAAATAATTTGAAAAGTTTTAAGAGATTATTATGGGATTTATTTTTTAGAGAGAGGTGGTTGCTGATACAATTTGGATCCCAGTCTGTTATTACATTATTAAATATTATAAAGTACAATATGCTATTTGTGCATTTATATGTCTTGTGATGATGTTACATTAATGCAATAAATAAAAAAAACAATAAAAGTCTTACATTTCTTTGTTTTCATTTGGCTTTAGGGGGATGCAAACTTTTGCACTCTTGCACTGAAGGCTTTAATGAAATAACCTCCATGTCAATAATAATAATAATAATAATAATAATTTCCAAGAAATCAACATTAAACCAAAGTCTGTTACATGAGGCCACCATTAAAACCACCGGAACCAAAAAGAAACCACGAAACACATTTCATTCGCGGTGAAAAGTTAAACCAAATACAAAACGCCATTGCTATGCTTTAGAAACCTTTACACCACAGTGCTGCTTAATTCTCACTTCTGATTGGTCAGAAGGTGTTGATTAATTACAATAATGACAGCAGCGCTGACGTTTATATTTAAACAGCTTGTTCTAATACAGTATCGTTTCTATAGTAACAGCTGGTTCACAGGGACTTGAATGAAGCCCCGTGGGTTTTCCGCAGTTTCTTGGGAAAATGACAAGCTGTGTTTTTTTGTTGTTTGTTTGTTTGTTTTTTGGTCTTATTAACGTCAAAAGAGAGAGAAATGCGAGTTTGGCGAAGGAACTACTTCATTTATTTCGTTTAGTTTATAGCTGCTATAACATGAGTGAGGAACCGAGATGTTTCATGGACGTTCCACAACATTAAATGTACGAACTATAAACTGATAAAGCGTACGGCGTCATTCATTAATAAATGAAACATTCTAGTTGTTGGAAAATTGCTGCAGAATAACCACCTCAGGATGTGCTGATATGTCAGGGCTAAATAAGATGATTTTCCTCTCACAGCATGACATGAACTGGAATTAAAACAGAAATCTGTAATGATGTGATTCTTTTTTTTTCAGTGATTTGCTCCAGCTTTCTTTACTCTTTTGTCTTTGTGATTGTCTCAAGTGAAAAAGAGCTTTGTTTCTCATTAAACATCTAAAAGCGATAAGAGAATAAGATGATTACACTGATTTAGAAGGAAAGGGGCATCATCATCATCATCATCATCATCATCATCATCATCATCAGCCAGTCGTGATGTGTATCAACTGTGTCTTGGGTTATTTTTAATAGTTAAATGATGATAATGTACATGAACAGACCTATTTCATTATTTCTGTCTCTGATTTCTCCCATACTGAGAAAAAGGTGTTTCATACAAGACTGATTCATAGCAGATGGTTTGCTGAATGGAGTAATTTGCAGTCATGTAACAATCACCTTTAACTCTTCTGTATGAATTTTTAATCATGATTGGAGTTTTGCTCATATTGTGTGTGTGTGTGTGTGTGTGTGTGTGTGTGTGTGTGTGTGTGTGTGTAGTACTTTACACAGTATGTGTATCAGGTATAAGCCATGGCTGAAGAGATAAAACCAATAAAGCATGATACATTCCTGAGCATGTTCCCTCACACAGGGGAGAAAATCTTCCTTTTCTCTGGTGTGACATTTTGCCTGAGTAAACTTCTGCCCTTAAACAAACACTAACCAGCTCAACTCTCCTGAAGTGTTCGCAAGAGCCGAAAGTGATGAAGAAATGGATTTGAGATTAAAGGTTCAGATTAAACTGGCTATTTGTTCCATCATTCAGCTGAACTTTTGACCTGAACCCTGCAGGAAAAGATCGTTTAGCTGGCGTTATCAGAGTGTAAAGCACAGGAACTGGAAGACGCACAGGAACCAAAGATGGCCAGAGATTACTACTCAATGGTTTTTATGCCTGCTGACATAGACACTTTCGAACACTCTTTAGAAAATGTAGAACCTAGGATAGGTGTAAAAACAGGTTGCTTAGGAGGTCATTAAAGCTACTAGCTTTCTAAACAGGTTCTACATGAAACGTTTTATGAAAGGGGAACATCCTGTTGAAGGGTTCTTACTAGACTCCCTAAGTATTCCTAAAGGGACTGGATAGATGAAGATAGATGAAGATTTATAGATTTGCAGAATCGTTCGTTGAATCCTGGGTAGACAGACGGACAGACAAATGAACGGACGGATGGATGGATGGATGGATATACTCTTTTCAAAAATGAAAAGCCATTTAGGGTTCTTTGGTTCCACCCTTGGGGCGGCACGGTGGTGCAGTGGTTAGCACTGTCGCCTCACAGCAAGAAGGTCCTGGGTTCGATCCCCGGGTCACC
>JAQQZU010023696.1:0-14143 GCA_030068025.1 Parauchenoglanis punctatus | reverse complement strand
TAATATAAGATGTATGTAAGTCGCTCTGGATAAGGGCGTCTGCCAAATGACATAAATGTAAATGTAAATGTAAATGTTTAACAAAATCTAGTTCACAAATTAAATGTTGAATTTAGATAAATTGTCATTTAACTAAGTTGAATTATCAAAAATCCTTAGTGGATCTCATTTTTGAAAAATGAAGCTTCTGACATTTAAAATTAACAAATAAATTCAATGGAGTGGGAGGCCAAGTTCATATGAACATTAGTACAAGAAGAATGGACAACATAAAGCAACAATTTATGCAAATAGCTTGGTTACACAGCCATCCTTTTATGCTCCATCCATCAAACCAAAAAATTAAATATGCAATGTGTAACTTTTTTTCTAACAAATAATAATAAAAGAAAAGAAAACTGAACTGACTAAAGAATTTGCTCATGGATGGTTATGTTGTTGTTTCTTCTTCTTCCTTGAAGTGGAGAAATTTGTTTTGCAGTGCAAAAGCTGCAAGTGGAATGAACTTATATGTCCTGAAGTGTGAGACGATCTTCTCTGCGCTGAGGCACCTTATTATTTCCATTACCTTCATTCTGTCATTAATTTTTTCCTCACCTCAGATTATAATCTAGAGTAAGAAAATCAGTAATTATATAATTCCCCTGTAAAAATAGAGTGTACTGCTGCAGACAAGACAGTTTAAGACTGTAAAATTACAGCGATTACAGAAATATAACACAAGGCTCAGCCTTCCCAGAATCCAATGCGTTGTTTTTGTTTTGAAAACCCGTCACGACTTGCTGTAAACACAGCAAAATCTTCACAAATTCACTGTTAGTTATCTCTTCGGAACCCATCTTAAAATTTTCAATATTCACATGGCATACGTGGAAGCTTTGAACAAAAAATACCTTATCTTTTCTTTCCTCTGCGGCCGCCATGAGACGGCTGAGGTGGGTTCAGATCTATTATTTATGGAATAACCATATGATAAAGGAAAGGATTGGTCGAAAGAATTTAAAACATAGACACTTTGTCAAAATATATTTAATTTCACATTACAATTTAAGATGGCCAAAGATGTCGCCAGATTGCTGATGATTGTTTTTGGAATTGATGACATCAGAAACGGTGGCCCGCTACTTGGCACAGAGGATTCTGGGAAGGGTGAGCCGGCCCTTTTAAGCACCAGGTATTGGGTCAAGTCTCTCTGTTTTAGGTTTTTTCCCCCCTTTTTTAATTGATAGAGCCCTGATTTAGCACTGAGTTACAACTGGGTCATACTTCCTTTTTTGTGCGATTGCAATGGTGGTTGGATGTGATTGGATTATCGTGTGATGCAGGAGTTGCTTAGTGAGTTTCCAGCATATATTTGAAAATAAGAATGATTTCACAGACTCCTGCACTCAAGGGCAGGGACTAGGGGCACTTCTGATTAGGGGGCATTATTCTTTTTTTATATATAAAAATGTAATGACGTACAGTAATACCAAATAGTCAACTCTACGTCAGCCTCGCAAGGTACAGGATGATTTTAACCAGTAGGTTGAGTGTTGTGCCATTTTCAACCCATAAAATGCCGATTTTTATTTAAAAAAACCCCCCATCAAATCAGTATTACCGCCAGAATTTATGTGTTTCATCACAGTACAGTCATTTAGTTTACAACTCAAAAAAACACACTGAAGTATGCAATATCTCTTAGGATACAGCGACAATGCAGTACAAATGTATTATGTGTATAATGCAGTTTACTGGAAGGAGGTGCTGGAGTTCTTTAGGAACATTTTGCTCACATGAACAACATACATCCCATTAGAGCTGTGGATACATTTTCTTCCTAAATCAGTATCTAATTCAGTTTGCAATTTTCTCAGAGGAGAGCAAGAGAAAAACACTGACATGGCCGATATGGACAGAATAAAACCATATTAAATACAAGAATATTATCCCATGTAAATGTAATGCTGTCTGCATGTTGCTTAAGGTCAGGTTAGACATGTTTACTGTTAATTTAATGCAGTAGTTTATTAAACCCTTTGTAAACCATGTACAACAGCAATTAATAAACAGAATCTATCAAGAATCAAAGAACATTTCACGAAAGATGTTTCTCCTGATGAGTATTTCGGGCTATTAGCTAACTTTATAGCATAGCCAGGTTGTGGTAATTTCATTTGGGATACATAGATCACACCTGTCAAGAGTTTTGAAAAGAAGGGAGATTTTCGGGGTCCCACACTGGGCCTTCCCACCAGCCGTACCACTTAGCTATATGTAAACAACGGTGCACACAGTGAACCTTGAAATCATCACTAGGCAACCAGTTGCTTTAAAATATCAACAAGGTTGGATTAACCAGCTCTTATGTGACTGCAATTTTGTGGTCAGACAGACACATGGCTGAAAGTGAAATGCTGTGAACACCCCCTGCATTACGTAAATGAAAACACAAAATGGCAAAAAAATTCAGCTTTTAAGGAATTACCAATGGGTGGGAGAGAGAGGGTGAGGTCTACCTGGAACCTGTTCAGACAGGCAAACAGTTATAGGGTTACCATTAAGGGGATAAACAGATTAAAATCGTGTAGGACTATAGTCAGTGATATGGTGAAGTTTTCTGTAAGGAGATTTAACATTTTATTTAACATTTTGTAAGGTATCTGCATTATTCCTGTCTTCATCCAACTTACGTTACCCCAAACCCTTTAGGCTAGGTCCATGTAAAATCTTTGACTACACTGTTGACTTCTTTCCCCCACTAGATGTAGCTGTTCTACACTCCATTACCTGTTTTACTGCTGGGGAGTGTAGCAAGAGCACACTATTGCAGAGACTGATCAGTCCGGTTACGCAGGCTTGTGCCTGACATCACAAAACTTTAAAATACGGGAGAGTCACGGGAAAATATTAGAATAAGAGGACATCGGGAAAGAAGGCTAAAATACGAGAGAACACCGGAATAAACGACAGATAGATAGATAGATGGATGGATGAATAGATAGACAGAACACATTTTCAATTAATTAATTATAAATCCATAGCCAAGTTCATGCTAACTTCCGATTTGTAGTCGAGTTTATTTTGTGCTGAGTGTTCCGGCTCTTTTCAATGAGTCAGATTATTTGGCTCAGCTCACCAGTAAGAACCGACTCAGTCGGAAGGCTCATTGCGTTTTCCGTTTGTGATACAAGTGGGGCTTTTTGTTATTTTTTAATTGATTTATTTTTGCTGGAAATCGTTTTATTCTACCTTCTAGTTAACAAATAAACATTACTTTGTGTTGCTTTTAACTAAATCTATCTAAATAATATGATTATTGTGCTCTGTTGTGTTTGTCCATTAAGAATTTTTATAACTGTATCGGCTCTAAACGTTGATCTAAAAGAGCCGACTTAAAGAACCGACTCAAAAAGTCGATTCATTTGCAGGCTAACTCGGAGTAATTGTTAGGAGGATTACAATGTCGGGGATGGAGGTTCCTGGACCTGATAATGACTGGAGGAGTCAAGGATTCCGACAAAAAGTAGTCACACAAATGTAAGTCCTTGAAAATACGAATCACACTGTTCAGGGGGTTAAACTCATTGGAGAACGTATACAAGATCCGTCTGGTCAGCGCTAGCTAATCACCGTGTTAGCTAGCTTACATAACTTAGCATTAAACGTAGCATTTCTTGCGCTAAAGATAACATGTCTGCTGACCGTACAGATAATAAAATGCAACATACTTTATTGTTTAACACTTTAGGGTGAATGTAGCCGTATAACTTGACAAATGACGAATATTATTTTTCTACCCGAGTTAGCCAGGGTTGGCTAAAATCGTGTATCTGTGTTTTCATACACGGGACTAGAAACAGAACGGGCTACAAATGTAGACGTTTTCCTCTAGCTGTGCTGGTGAAAATACGGAAAGCTTAAGTGTGTACATTTTGAATGCCGTTGAAAAACTAATTGCTTCTTTTGATTGACCAGCTATTTGAAAAGGTTGCTATTTGTCAGGTATAAGCTAAAATTGAATAAATTTGCTCGCATTTCTAGATGTCCCGTTTTCTTGGGGCAGTTCTCTCACTTCCTCGTTTATGCTGTATTCAGTTTAACTCGCCCTGGGATGTCGAAGCTTGGGGTGATGTCATTTTTGGCATGGCCCTCTTCATGTTCATCTTTTGTTAGTTGGCAACTAGCTGTGATGAGTAATACATATCATCTCCTCAAAATAGCAAACTGTATCATCAGTGTTCTAGACAAATTTGCTAGTTAACTCTATATGTTGAACTAAAGCAAATACTATTAGGCCTCTATTCCCCATAGCTCATTTACATGTAAGAAGTGCTACTTTTACTGCTGATGCTGTGGGCAGCCATGTTGATTTGATGTCACTTCACTTCAGAAGACTTTTCCTGAGTAGGAATTTCAGGTTGAGGTGCATTTGCTTTTTGTTTTTTTTTCCCAGTCAGAGGTTAGTAATTACAAGTTATAACCATTAGCTCCTCAGAGTGATTTTGAACGTAGTTTGAGTTTTTTTTGTTTTTTTTTAATCTAGTGTTCAAAAGGTGGGAATGGCAACAAGTGGCCCATTTGGGCAGGAGCCACATTGCTGCATGCTTGGGACAGGAACAACGGACAGGACAGTTAATGACCGTTGTTAGTCGCACAAGTTTTATACCAAATTGCGCTTGGGTGAAAATGTTGCACAGTTGCCAAGAACTTGATTTGTAGCAATTAATCAGGATTTAATCTAAAAAAGGTTTCCCAAAAAGTCAAAGTATACACTCACCATCTACTTTATAAGAAAACCTGCGCATTCATGCAGAATCTGATCAGCCTTCATATGGCAGCAGCGCAACACAGAAAAAAAATCATACAGCTAGAGAATCATTCAGTGTAAACTCCCAGGAGATCGGCAGTTCCTGAAATACTCAAACCATCCATGCCGATCAAAATCAGAGATCACATATTATTCTTCATTCTGAGGTTTGATGTGAAGATTATCTGAAGTACTTGATAAATGTACAAGTGTTCCTAATAAAGTGGAATGTGTGTGTAAGTGTATACAATGTGTCTGATGTACAGAACCCTTTTATTATTAAAAACAGGTCAATAGCTAACACTCCCAGCATGTACCACTATTGCATTTGTGAAATACTTTCTAGGTTTTACCATAATCCTTTAAATGAAAAGTTAATTTCATGGCAGGTGTTCAGTATCATGTACCACTATTCTCAGTCCTGGTTCATCTTGTGAAGTGTTTGATCCACAGTGTTACTGAGACACTCTTTTATCATTTACAGAGAAGATGCCATGCGCAAAGCTGGAACAGCCCACAACAAATCCAGCAATGACATGGAGAATCATGTGTTCAACAAAGCCAAGAGTAGGGTAAGTAATGTCTGTGAGTTATATGTGAAATAACCAGCACATTAATTATGTAGATAATCAGTGAGATGATTGTGAATGTAAACAGGAGGAGTATCTGTCCATGGTTGCCAGGCTAATCATTCATTTCAGAGACATCCGTAAGTCCTCTGTTCATATTATTTTGTTATTCCAACACTTTCTATTATCTACCTCTAAATGCATTTGATAAAATGGGCAATCTGTTCATTTATTTTCCTCAGATAAAAAAGCACAAGGAGGAGCAGGTATGCTGAGCTATCTATCTGTGTGTGTGTGTGTGTGTGTGTGTGAATATATATATAATGACTGAAAGTCTGTAAATATGGAATGAAAGTGTGAATATATGGAATCAAGTCTGAATGTATGGAATGAAAACATGAATACATGGAATTAAACTTGACGTTATCAAGGCACTAGCGCCATGTTGTTTCAGGCCAGTATCATTCCGTACTGATGCAAGTATATGGCTGATGCAAGCCTTATGTATGTATGTGTGGGTGTGTGTTCTCGTTTTACTATACTTATGAGGTCCAACATTAGAGATTCCGCCTTCCTGGCGGGACATTTTGGGGTGTGAAGTCCAAAATCCCATAAGTTTTTGCTAGTAATGGCCATAATCCTATGACCATAGACAGTCATGAGAAGGTTTTCTTGAGGACCTTATAAGAACAGTAAAACAGGTAAATTAAAGCTAGCTTGTGCTCTACAGTGACCCAAAAGTACACACTCGTGTACTACAAGTGGGATGACCAAAGAAAAAGCAGGGTTACTCTGGCCGTTACGCCCTAAACCTCTGTGATTGGCTAAAGATTTTATAGGAAGAAACATGTTCTCTGGGAGTGGGCGTGGCCTGTCTGCAGAATATAATAAAAAGTCTTGCAAATGGCTCCAACTGTTAGCCGTGTACAGTTTAAGGAAGTGCGCACTTATAAACAACGCAATGCTCACAATCAGTACATTGAGTTTGGAACCATCATGCATTTATTGAACTTGAAAAACTTTATTAAATCACATCTATACACATTGTTATTATTATTATTACTATTTATGATTATTGTATTAAATGACCTGTTAGTCTCTGACATCTTCACTTCATAAACCTGTTATTTTTGTCTGATGATTATTATTTAAAAAATGATTATTTTATTAATAATGTAGTTAAATATAGTTTATTACAGAAAGTGAATGATAAATCTCTAAAACGGAATTACATGTCATGTACATGAACACTGCACAAAACACAAGTATCCAGTAATGGGCACGGACCTTTAATGAAGTCATCGGCGCAGATGCTGTAATTTCCCAAACGTGTTTCCAGTCAGCTCCGCTCGAGCTCATCACCGATTTGCTCATTTCCGGTTGTCTCCTATACATAATGTTTCTCGTGTGTGTGTGTGTGTGTGTGTACAGTAAAGCCAAGGCGAATGTGAGTGAATGTGCTCACTTTATCAATGAGGCTTTAATACTTTGCGTGAAGGTGCAGAACCTGTTTAATAAACGCGGATGAGGAATCACTGTTCAGGAATCGATTCATTCACTTCACTTTATCAACGAGACTTTAATACTGTGCTGTGAATGAACACTGTGCCGTTCAGGAACCGATTCATTCAGCCACGTTCTGGTGTGATTTTATTAAAAACAAAAGTAAATTCATTTTTAAAACTCGGCCAGTGAACGTTATGAAATTGATTTAGAAATATCAGCCATGACAAGAACTTGAAACGATGTATAAACTAAATATGTACTTTTATTAAGCTGAAATATTCAGAAACGCAGCCATAATCTAAGCTGTATATTAGATTAATTGTATAACCGCAATGTTTAACTAAAGAAAATGTAGTGAATATAATTATAATAAAATATTATTGAATTTATTAACCCTATATAATCAATGACAAGTCACTGTGAGCCTGGCTAAAGGAGTTTCATGAGACTGAATGCAAATAGGCCTATGACAGCAAGGTTTTTGCCTTCCTAGTCTAGAAAGGAAGGCACCTAGAGCTTTGAAACTTTACATCCAGACACTGTGATACATGTAGAACACAAGTCTTCAAAAACGTATATGTAACTTTATCTGTTGATTTTATATAAATATTTTTATTTAATTGAGACCGTCAATACCGTCAATGGGAGCTGCAAATACCACGATACTGGGCACAAATAATGCGAGACTTCGAGACTCCAAGCTTGAAGGCAGCGATCTCAGCTGAAACTGTGCGGAGAGGCGGTGGGGGAGAGCAGCCTGGTCGCTATGGTAACCTGAAACACTGTATCTGTTTTGCGTGTCTCGCATCACGAGAAGTCAATCTAATGTACAGCTTAGATTCTGGCTGTGTTTCTGAATACTTCAGCTTAATAAAAGTACATATTTAGTTTATACATCGTTTCAAGTTGTTGTCATGGCATATGTTTCTAAATCAATTTCATAACGATATCGATTTCATTAAAGGTCCGTGTCCATTACTGGATATTTGTGTTTTGTGCAGTGTTCATGTACATGATGCTCTCGTTTGTCCGGAGCGTTCGAGCCTTTTTCCTGTACAGTGGCGCGCGTCCCGATTTAATTCAGTTTTAGAGATTTATCATCCGTTTTCTGTAATAAACTATATTTAACTACATTATTAATAAAATCATCTTTAAAATACTAATCAGACAAAAATAACAGGTTTATGAAGTAAAGATGTCCGAGACTAACAGGTCATTTAATATAATAATCACAATAATAATTAATAATAATCATAATAGTATTAATAATATAGATGTGATAAAAACAAAATTTCAAAGTGCATGTTAAAAAAATGCATGTACTGCCGGACCGAGTGCTTTATAAGAACGCATTTTCTTAGCTCTGTACTCAGCTAACAGACACCAAGAAGTCATTTAAAGTGTTCTGTTGATATGTAATTTAATCTTTTTTGCTTTCGATTGATATATGGCATGACCATAAATATTATATAACGGGAATTATCAGACAATGAAAAGACTTTTAATCCGCGAGTGAATGTGAATAACATCATATCCTGCCCTTCCTCGGAGCAGCAGGTGGGAAATTTTGCAGTCCGTCAAATATTAGCAGCCAATAAAGCAACAGCAGGTCCCACCCACTTTGTCAGGGTCTTGTAGTGCCCATAGCCAATCAGAGAGTACTGGCGATTCCCCAGCCAATCAGCAACCGGAACTCACTTGTGCGATGTTCTACCTGTTTGCTCATTTGAGTGTTATAAAAATCTGAAGTGATGCCTGTGTAGCTGCTGCCACTGAGTGGCCAAAACCTGAATAGATTTTTTCTGACCATCAGAAAGGGCCTCATAAGTAGGTGGATTGAAAAGGACCTCACAAGTATAGTAAAACGTGTGTGTGTGTGTGTGAGCGAGAGGGAGACCGATAATGAGAGCGGGATGATGTATGACATGCGGTAGCAATCCTAATGGTAAAATCCTTGGTTGTTTATATGAATGCAATATTTCCATTCTGCCTCTTTTTGCCCACCTCAGATCAGATGAACCCGCTGCAGAATCTAGCAGGGGTAGGTGGTGCTGGAGGTCCTGGCTCTATTGGCATGCCCCCTCGTGCTCCTGGCGCCCCAATGGGTGCCATGGGGACCATGAACCAGATGCCAATCGGTCAGCACACCAAGCAAGGAGTTGCAGGAAATCAGCAGGGAGGTACGTTCAGCAGGCAGATGCACTGATGCGAGAGGTGTGACTGCTGTTATGCTTGAAATAGCGACTCTTTGCAAATTTCTTTTCCGTTTGAATCTGTGACACAGCTGGAACGGCAGTGCAGTTGCAGATGGCACAGCAACAACAGCAGTCTATCCAGTTTCAGCAGTTCCCACCGCAGCAGCAGACGGCCATTCCACAGAATGCCATGCAGCAGCATATTCAGGCCCAGCAGCAGTTAAAACTGCAGCAGCTGCAACAACAGCAGCAGCAACAACAGCAGCAGCATCAAAACCAATCACTGCAACACCAGAATCAACAACAGCAGCAGGCCCAGGCACAACAACAGCAGCAACAACAGAACCAGGTCAGCACATGTATAAAACAAATAAATAAATGGATAAATCTGCACTTTTATACAACAACAGTCATTGTTCTTCCTCTGAGCTGACAGCAGAGGCAGTAACATTCTTGTATCAACTTCTGTGTAAAAGGGAGAGCAAGCATGGTAGGATGCAAATTTCTGTTTTGAAAGGTGGCAGGGGAAGTCAGGGAAATGAATATTCATGAGGAAAGTTCTATTAGATTGGCCGGCGAATGCCTTTTGCTTTATCGTGCTATTTTGACGGAATCAACCCAACCTACCCCTAAGCCTAACCCTATAATTATTTCTACGTATGAGTTCTCTGGGCTTCCCAAGTCAAAACTATGCAGTGGAATAAAAGGCATTCACTGGCCAATCAGGTAGCACTTGCATCATGAAAATTCATCAGTTTTCCCTGCTGCCCTGCAAAAATTAAATTCACCCATGGGATGGGTGTGACGTTTTGATGCCTCTGGGGGATTTGGAAATCTTTGAAGGATGTGTTTGCTGTTAATCCAAAGAAGGTCTGCATGCCTTTTTGCTCTGAATTGCTTCCTTCTTCTCTTCAGTTTCTCCTGAACACTCTCGGGGTCACTAAACCGATATTTCTGCTAAACCATATAGTGCCCTCTGCTGTCTGAATAACACAATTACAGCTAGGAGTGACGAAGGCTACATTCACACTTAAAGCCTCATTGCTCAATTATGATTTTTTTTTTCTCAGATCAAATTTGCCTATCATGACGGTTCACGTTCATAATTACAAGTGACCTGTATGTAACGTTAATAAGGACGCACCTGTCCTCTAAAACGGCACACATGTGCACAGTGATTTTGCACAAGTACTGTATCATCAACAACAAAAACATATTTGTGAGACAACTTATGATATTAAATCTGACAAAATGGATGCACTACATTTTGCTATGGAAGACAGTAAACAGTTCATCAGCTGTAGCTCTTCTCCAGTATTGTTTTGCTGCACCACTCGTGTTCTGATGATTTGTGCTAACTTGGCAGAAAATGCTACCGTTGCACGAATGAATACTGCCGATAGAGGCACCTTTTAGCCTCAGCCCTTAACCAAACTTCAACCCTAACACTTTAAGCTTAAAGTTAACCCGAAAACCTTAACTTTAAACCTAACATGCAACAACCAAGTAGCATATCTCGATAGGTAGC
The DNA here is from genome assembly GCA_030068025.1 of Parauchenoglanis punctatus. Taxonomy (NCBI): domain Eukaryota; kingdom Metazoa; phylum Chordata; class Actinopteri; order Siluriformes; family Auchenoglanididae; genus Parauchenoglanis; species Parauchenoglanis punctatus. The sequence goes on along the minus strand of JAQQZU010023696.1, from coordinate 3,553 downwards.
ACAAATCGACAGAACATTGTTGTATGTGTACAGGCCAAAAGCCGCATGAATTCTGATCTGAGCTTCTCATTCAGGTCGCATAGCCACAGATCGGATATATATTGGATTTAGGACTACATATGAAAGTGACTCAAATCTGATTTGAAAAGATTTGCGTGTCCACCCAGCCCTGAAAAGATCAGATCTGTGTCACGTTAAGGCAAAAATCAGATTTGAGGCACTTCAGCATGTGTGAAGATAGCTTGAGAGATTAATCAGTCAGTCTTTTGTGAAATGATGTCAAATTTGGCTTTTTTCCTCTGCGTTTTTTGTGTTGATCCAGTGCACATAAAGAAATAAACATGTGTATACCAAAACATTTGTAATTGCAATAGTCTTCTGGGAGAAATGGTGCATTTTCTGGAAAAATTCCAGAGGTGCCAATAATTTCGGCCATGACTGTATGTATATGTGTGTGTGTGTGTGTGCACCTCACAAACTTATTAAATATATACAAATATATATATATGTATATATATATGTAATGACAGAGAGGTATATAAATATATATTTGTATATATTTTATAGCTTTGTGAGGTTGAAACAGAACAACATGCACATTTCAGCATGAGTGGCTCTAGTTGAAAATCCCTGAACATTTCAGAAAGGTGCTGGTGTCGTCACTGTCGCTCTTTTTTAGGCAACCAATTACCAATTGCGTTAGGCTGTCAAGATATTGTTGCATCTGTGGTTAATTTGATTGCTTCTCCTTCCAGTTGCATCAGTCCCGACTTCAACAGCAGCAGTTAGCGCAGTTTCAGCAACTCCAACAGCAGCAGGCTCATGCTCAAGCCCAGGCTCAGTCCATTCAGCATTTGCAGCAGCAGCAGCTTCAGCAAGCTCAGGCCCAGCCAGGTCAGATGCCTCCACATTCCCAGCCTCCCCCACAGATTCTTGTGCCCCAGTCATTGGCCGGTCAGATGCCCCCCGGGCAGCACCAGGCCATTAGTACTCTCAGCCAGCAGCAGCAACAGCATCAGCAGCAGCTGAAGATCCAAGCCCAGCAGCAGGCTTTCCAGGTGAGGATTACCAGCAGTCACATTGCAGCATACAAAATATGATTTCATCAGCTCTACAGTGTCTTTTATCAAAATCTATAATCAGGGCTGTCAAAGTAAGTTATTTTGTAACAATTCTATAAATATTTGTGAACAGTCCTATTCCTAGACGCATTTGTCCTGTCTCACCTTATATAAACATGTTACTTCATGCAGAGTGTCCGTCACTCACAACAAACTGAATCAAATGCACATAATGCAGACTGTAACACACTAAGATGGAATGCAATAGCAAAATTGGTTTGGAATAAAATGTCAGAATGCTTTTTGTCAGTTATTATGAATGTGGGGATTGACTTAGACTTAATTGATTGAAGAACATGGTATGTGTGGAAAAGAGGGTGGAAAGGAGGACTCGGGAGAGAGGTGGACACTAATCCCCAATAATTGTACAGTTTGCGAAGAGTGTGACATGAAAGAAAGAAGCCCTAGTCAGTCAGGATCTTTTTCGGAATCCCAACTCGGGAGATTGGAGGGAGCCCAACAGAAATGGGCTGTGAGATTTTATCCTGCCCTAAATGCCCGGCCATGGGATTATGAGCTGCATGGAACAGCAATTCCATAAGGCTCTTTAGTACCAACAAATGGGTCCTCTCTTCCTTGGCTTGCATGTCATGTGTCACTCAATATAACCTATCCTTAATAACTGAACCATTGAAGTTGTATAGTGCAACATTAGGGTGAATTTGCTGACCTTCAGTTATTCACACTTGATCAAAGGCATGCCTTAGGGTCTTGTCTTGTTACTGCACCTAAGGGAAATCCCCAAAGTGAATTCCCACAATGGGTGGAGGGACGGCGCTCACTCCACACTGTGGACCCCTGTCCTGTCCCTGTGGGACGGTGAAAGAGAGGGAGGAAAAGAAGAGTTCCATGCTGCCACAGACGTTACCATGTGATCCTCCACTTGCTGGATGGCTTTTGTCCTGGGAAGCTGGTCATTGGCACTGGACCCACTCTGCTGTTCTTGCCGGGAGCCATGCGGTTAACTGCTTTAGCCTACCCCTTATAGAACCTCAACTGTCTGGTTCTTCAGTTGTGTATATATGGTGGCAGCTGCTGTGCAATACTGCTATGCCTCTTCCCCTGATAGCAAGAGGCATAGGCCCACTCTTCCTCTGGCCATAGTCATGGATCTGCTGCACACTCAAAGAGCTCCTCAAAGGCCTCTGGATCATTGACTGGATATATTTCTGAGTACCAAGGCTTGGCCAGCTGGAGCAGGTGGAGGTGTTGCAGCTGGTGCTCCTGTAAGTTGCCAACCTGCTCCTGAGTGATACCCTCTAATTGCCGCTGCTGTTCATGGGGCTGGTTGAGGAGGGCCTGATGTTGAGGGCCTGGAGGCTGAAGAGGGACTTTACAACCTTGCTAAATGAAGATGATGCCATGATAGCATCTGGTACGTCCTTCCAGTTTTTGGCACCACTGTAGAACCTGTTTCACGTGACGGTAGGTGGGAAGGAGGACTCAGAAAATAGACTGGTGGAGCTTTGAGGATTGCTTTATTTCTCCAGTTGGAGCATTTTGGTGTAGTCTCAACAACTTGATCAGAAAAACAAAAAGCACAATCCCAATATTTTGTGGCTTTTGCCTTGATCAAAATTTTCCAGGAAGCAAAATACAAGAATGATGTCTGTTAAGCATCCATTGGACTGGCAAAGTGGAAAAATGGCATCTGAAAAATTCCCAGGAGGGTGAGACACCTCAGTCATGCTTTCAGAAAACAGGAATTGTGATAGTAAATGAAAGGGTTATAAAAGTAGGTTTTCTTATATGGATGTAAAGGATGTCTTGAATACTCAATTGGCAGGTTGCCTATAAGTGAGCTCTACTAGCCACTAGTGGTTACTTGACTATTATTATTAATATTATTATTATTATTATTATTATTATTATTATTTACTAGCTGACCAGTAATTCAAAAAATCAGTTGAATAGTCATCTTTTTCCTAGTTGCCAAAACAGATTCAGAACAGTACTATTTAAATTTTATTAGTGCAGTTAAATGCAGATGAACAACAGGAAAGAACACCTCAGACTACGCTTCAGTTAATAGTTGTACACAGGCTGGATTGACTGATCTGACGCTAAACTACCAGAGTGGGATTGTATAGTGAGCTGCAGCCCGTGACCATGAAAGCACTTTTTCCACATGGTGCTGCTCATGTTAAATTTCCCCATTACGTATGAGTGATAACATTCAACCACATTGACACCAAGTTTTAACCATTTCTTACAGCCATTATTTAATAAACTTTAAGTAGTCACTTAGACCCCGTTTACACCTGGTATTAAAATGCATCTTGGGTAATATGATCAAGTCAAGTGGCTTTTATTGTCATTCCAACCATATACATGTAATACAGTTTACAGTGAAATGAGAAAGCGTCTCTCCAGGACCAAGGTGCTACATACAAGACAACACAAAAGTACAAAAATATGTACGAGTGCAACAG
>JAQQZU010023695.1:0-14152 GCA_030068025.1 Parauchenoglanis punctatus | reverse complement strand
CAACGTAGAAAGCAAAAAAAATAAAGAAAAACCTATGAAAAAGAGTAGGGGTGTCCAAACTTTTGACCGGTAGTGTAATTGGACCAGAAATTATCAATGGATGGCTACATAGATTCATAATCATGCTGACAAACACACTTCAAAAATGTTTAGTGGTTTTTTTTCCTCCCTGCTTTGATATTGCTTAATAGAGTAAAAAAGAACACAGCATGGAAAGACTGATCCCAACAGTGGCAGAAATTCACACTTACGTAAGCCACACTAATGGCTAGGCCACTAATGGCAGCACCACTGGGATTGTTTCTCAAAGCTCAAACAGCTTTCTGTGTATCTAATGAGAAGACACAGAGGGTCAGAAAAAAATACGATAACGTCTTTGAACGGAGTGAAATTAAATCGACTTGACTGCACCTTGTTTGTTGGGTTTTGAGCAGTTTTGCAGAATCTCTACGCATTTTTTCCACTCATTAAAACATGAATGGAAAAGTCACATGATCAGATTCAGTTTCTTCATCGTTTAGTTTTGGATTTAAACACAGTAGTTAACGAAAGCATGTGTGTAAGGAATCTCAAAGCCATGGCGTTTGGTGAATATACTGTAGATTAGCTCTGATATTATGATCATCACCACCAATGTCTGAGAATCTGAATCTAGACATTCTCCAACTTGGTCTGATCTTGGCCCATTTTAAAGCAGTTAGATGTAGGTTTTAGAGATTTAGGGGTCAAAAGTTACATCTCTACAGACTAATCTAACTGTTGCAAGTAGCAGATCAATGCATATTTAAATAAAATTCAAGGTTGGTTCAAAGTCACATGATACGCACTGAAGAATATGTCTAAGTAGTAACACCATTGGTGTACTGCTGTACTATTTATTATGGTATCGTGTGATCTGAGACACTTGCGATAAAGTATTTGTAATTATCTTCTTTGTCACAGAAATCTATGTTCACATTGTCACGATACATGTTTACATATTAAATGTTAGTTTTTGTGCTAGTTTTGTTTGCAGATTAGCAAAGCCAGCTAGCTGTACTGGCTACGTACTGTATATCTGCCAGACGAACCAACATTCAACAAAATCTCTGCCATTTTTTTCCCCAAGCTTTATTTTTCTCTATGCACATTTACTAAGAGGATCTACTCTATAAGACAGAATAAGATGAAACCATGGTCATCATTATGCATCAAGCAGCATCACATCGGAAATGTCATACCACATCGGTCCGAGCAATCATTCAGTCTAATCGTTTAGATTAGTTTTACTTTATTATGGCATACCGAATCTATAGAATTGGGAAAATCTCAATATAAATGGTCAGGTATGACATGCTAGTGTAAACATAGAGGGCAAAGCTTCTCGCTTACAAGAAGGGGTGTGTGTAGTGATCATAGCTTTGCTTTTCCCACAATTTCATTTAGAATAAATCCAACTATCCCTTGATCTTCGGCTGCCCGTGATGCTGGAACTGTGCGTCAACACATCTGCACATCTCTCAATCATGTCTTCAAGCGAGCGAACGAGTGTATATAGTACGTCCTCCGCTACAATGTCAGCGCTGAACATTTATCTCCATAGATGGAGAAGTGTAATCTGTAAGGTGCACCCAGGAGTCAGGTTAAGAGAAACATGGCCACGAGGGAATAGTCCGGAAAACACATTACTTCTGTTGATTTCCGGTGAGCAAGCAAATGGAAATGTTTACGAATCCTATTTCTGTGGACTGGTATGAATTCATGAATGAGGTTATTAAGATCAGTCAACTTTAATAACATTCTTCACTGGGATTTTAAGATAAATGAGCCATTTATTAGTACTCTATTCTGCTAGTTTTCAATTTCTGTGGAAGCTCAAACAATCTAGCTAATATTCCCCAAATGATTTGATATTTGATGTGTCATCATGACATGAGCATTTAGTTCTGAATCAAAGGAAGAGATGTTGTACAAGAGATTCAGCATTAAGAAGAGATCATTCTACCTTCGTCCTGCTTTTTTGGGAACTCGTACTAACAGACAGAAGACAGAAAAACGCAGAATGATAAAGGTAGATGTACAAAGAAACAAGTAAATAATCAGCATGTGATACAGTCCAACATGAAGTGCAGTCAACATTAAAATCTCAGTTTCTATTGCTTTTATAGCACAGCTACAGTGTTTCTGACCATTAGTATTTTCTTACATATTGAAGAATGACATGTGCTTTTTATCCATTTCTCGTTACATTTAATGTTGCGTAACATCCAAGAAAAAAGTGAGTTCCTGTTATAGCAGAAACAAACAGTAGTTCCCTCAAAGAGGTGCATTCAAATTAGCAAACAAAGGCAAATGTTCGTGAACATTATCAAAGTTTGAGTTTGAATGTTTGCAAATGTTTGCAGACACACACACGAGGTAAGAAGTAGGTAGTTGTTGGGGAACAAACGTGGATGCTGAACTAAGGGAGATGTGGGAGTTAATGCAGAAAATATTCGTGTGTGTTTGACAAGTTGTTAACTTGTTTGTCAGTTACATTGATACTATTTTTTGAAAGCCTCTTTTTCGTATGCTATCGTTATCGATCCTTAGTGTTAGCTAAGTGATTATATTGCTCTCTGAGGATGTTAGTTTAACCTAACTTGCATACATCACACCCAGCTAAAGTGTTGGGTATTTACATTTTGAAATGATGCCTTTGGTTGTTTTTAGTAGCCTAGATGATTAATGTTTTCTGATCATGCTGACTTGGCTAAGTTTGTAATGTTTACGCAAAAAACATTTAAATTTAAAAGTTTAATAAAAACCTGCTTGCCTGGAACCTTTGTCTCGGTTTGCCAAATTTGAATGCACCTCAGCATATCTTTTTCGTCTTTAAAAAAAACGCAAAATGCAAATCAAATCCCCTGTACTGAAGACTTTCCCATGTTGAAAAACTTAAATTACAGTTTGGAGACGCCTTCCTTCTTTTCACCAAAATCCCATCTTCTACATATCAATAAACATACATCATTAATTGTTAAATATGTTTCTAACCCATTTTATTATTAGCCTTAGTTTATTATAAGAAATTATAATGTATCAATTGAGAGCGTTAATACAAACCAGTGATTTGCTTTGTAAACATAAATCACTGCTAGAGCCACTGTTCATTAATAAAATTCAACAGTGCTGTGGTGATTTATTGTCTAATGTCTGAAGAAATTGAATGCAATATTTTATGAATGTATTGTCTAACGTTTCAATGCATTTCTAAGACTATTGTGAAGTCTTGCGCAACATAATTTCCAGGTTTCATATCCTCAGTTTTTACAAAAGCATATGGGAGTGCTGTGAGTTATGCCACTTCCACAGAGTACCTCACAGACTGTACATAACATCTACACACCTTCGGATAAATAAAACGTGAGAGTTCAATAGCACTTTGGTGTATCAGTTACTCTAGTCTCATGCCTGTACAAAATAGTGTGCTGAATTTTTCCTGGTAAAAAAAAAATCCAGACCTTATTTCTACCTCTTATTTACACCTAGTGCTACATCCAGCAATGGCGCGTGAGTAAAGGAGACACGAGCAGATCAACAGAGCCATGAAGCACCGAGTGAGCACCGGCACTCGATTATCATAGTTTCACCTGCAACTGGTTAAATATACAGCGTGGAACTAATCTCATGATCTCAGCAGTGATGTTTATCCTGCAATGGTTCATTAAACTTTCTGCTGTCTGAAGATGCTGTCCCTAACATTAGTCTCTCTCTCTCTCTCTCTCTCTGTCTGTACACACACACACACACACACACAGTCATACACATTCACACACTTCTAAAAACAAGCCCACATTGATCATGCAGCAACTGAAAAAATGAACAAGCAGCTTTCCATTACACACACACACACACACACACACACACACACACACACACAAACACAGATTAAATGTGCAAAAAGATGCTGTTACCTTGAGTGCCAAGTTGTGTCAGAGAGGAACAGACTACACTGAGGCATCACTTTGCCATGCCATCAACTCTTCCCTTCTCTCTTATCCACCTCTTCCTTTTCTCTCCTTTTCCCAGTCCTGTTCGTCCTTTTCTTCTGTCTCACACAGTCCTCTGTTTCTCCCTTTCTCTCCACACGGGAATTCCTTGTCTGGGGGAATATCTGATATCCTCGCTTGATGATGGAGCAGTCCACTTTTCTCCTCCCTGTGCTTCTTGCCTCACTGTGTGCTTCCACTTCAAGTCTTATTCCAGCAACAACCTCACACACACACACACACACACACACACACACACACACACAAATGCGCGCACACATACACACGCTCCCACATGCTTTCCCTCTCCGCATGTGCTTACTCTCCTCCTCCCTCCTTCACGCATCAGAGAGAAAGACTGTCCGCTTCTTGTGCATCTGTGTACAAAATGCATTCATACATGCAGTGTATCTATATCCATGTGGTTATAGGTGATTCTACCATCGTGGTACCATTTAATAATAATAATAATAATAATAATAATAATAACATCTTTATTTGTACATATGCAGCATATAACACGAAGAGAGTTTGTATCAGTCTAACAAGCTTTAAAGTCAATATTTGGTATGAGCAGCGTTATTCTTCAACACAGCCTGAACTCTCTTAGGTAAGCTTTCTTCTAATTTCTTTAAATAGTCTTCAGGAATAGTTCTCCAGGCTTCTTGAACCACATTCCAAAGCTCTTCTTTGGACGTTGGCTGCCTTTTGTTCTCTTCCCTGTCGAGATGATCCCACACGGCTTCAGTAATGTTGAGATCCGGGCTTTGAGGAGCCCGATCCATGACTGATAGCTTTCCGCTGAGGTATGCAGGAAGCCTGGAGAACTGTTCCTCAAGACTACATTCTGGCTCTTTGGAAGCAAAATATGAAGGAAAGAGTTGTGGCTCAAGACTTTTGCACACTACTGTAGGTATAGATAATACACAGTCCCCTCCAAAAGTACTGGAACAGTGATACAATTTGAAAAGAAGCCATCAAGGTATGATTGAAGTGTAGACTTTTAGAGTTAATTCAAGGGATTTAAGAAGAATATTGCATTAACTGTTTAGGAATGACTGCCATTTATTAAACAGTCCCTCCATTGTCACAGACTCATAAGTAACTTAAACTAACATAATTATAAATATAAGCATAATTTTCACCACCACCACCAATTTGGAGCCCATGGACACCATGTTCAAATGCTGAATTTCATCACTTGAGATGAAATTGAGTTTGCCAGGCCTTTACTGCAGCCACCTTCAGTTGCTAATCTGGCCTTTCTGTTCTTGAGTGTTACCAGTGTTTCACATCTTGTTATAAACCCTCTATATTTACTTTCATGAAGGTGTCTCTTGATTGAAGACTTTAATAATGATACTCATACCTTGAGAGTGTTTTTGAATTGGCTAGATGCTGTGAAGGTTTTTTTTAACCAAGGAAAGAATTCTACGATTGTCCACTTTAGTTGTCTTCTGTGGTCTTCCAGGTCTTTTAACATCGATGACTTCACCAGTACATTATTTCTTTTTTAGAATGTACCAAATTTATTTGGCCAAAAGTTTTTGCTATCTTTTGGTAGGGCTGCTTTGTTTATTCATCCTAATGATGGTCTCCTTCATTTGCATCATCACCTCTTTAGACTGCATATTAAGAGTTTCCATGGACAGCTGCCAAATGCAAATTCAACATTTGGAATCAACTCCAGACCTTTTTGCTCCTTAATTTATCAAGAAATGATGAGGGAACAGACCATAACAGGCAATGAAACTACTTATCAGTCAACTGTCCCATTAATTCTGAGCCTGTAAAAATGGAGGGACTGTTCAAAAAATAGCTAATATATATAGGCATATAGGTGGTGCAGTGGTTAGCATTGTCGCCTCACAGCAAGAAGGTCCTGAGTTCAAACCCAGGGTGCCTTTCTGTGCCGGGTTTGCATGTTCTCCCCGTGCATGTGTGTGGGTTTCCTCCCACAGTCCAAAGACATGCAGATTAGGTCAACTGGCTACTCTAAATTGCCCATAGGTGTGAATGTGGTATTATCTAACACGATATTCTATTATCTAACGAGATAGCAAGCAGGCTAGGTCTGATTTACCCATGTTCCCATGTAAAAAAAATTGAAAAGACGAGGCAAAAGATTCACCTGTAACTGTTACTAGCCTTAAATTAAATATCGCTGTCTGTTTGCTTCTCTTTATGTTACTTCTTGCTTTTTTCTCACATCAAAAGCAAATCTGCTTTAAGATGTTTGTTAAAAGCAAATAATGATGTATGATAGATGCCAAAAAATGTATTGATGTTTTTATTGATCTTTGAAAGACAAGGATAAGCCCTGTTAGCACAGTTATGTCTGCTCTTAAGCCAATTTTGCTCCAGGGTGCTGTATATAAAGGAAAGAACGTCATTGTACTGTACTTACCTCCACAGTGTTCATGCAGCTGAACATGCTAGGTGTTTTTGACCTTTATTAACAGCAAGAAATGAGACATATTTCCACACAGGAGGATATTTCCAGCAACGGGGCTCCCAGGAACAGAAGAACGAAAGCAATGTGTGCTTTCATGGTTTATTATGACATGGTCCTAAAGAGCACTGAAAGGGTATTTGTTCACTGAGAAGTCACAGGGATTGTTACTACAAACTGTGATTCCACCCTTTATGTACAGGTTCAGGAATAAACACACACACACACACACACACACACACACACACACACACACACAAAAAAAAATACCATCACAAAAACATTTCTATCAAAAATAGATTCCCCTACAGTGAATGTTTTTTTTTATTGTATAGTACAGTGCATTCCTGCAGCCTTCATGTCTCTCATGATTGATTATGCATGTACACACACAGCATGAGGTGGAGAAAAATGGGATCTCACAAGGGACATGGATCATTACTCCTGTGAACTGCAAGGATAAGGGAGAGAAAGAAGAGAAGGAAAAGACAAATATAATTCAAAGAAAAACAAAGACAAAAGGGCACTACTAAGGCTGATGTGCTGCCAAAAGTTACACATCTACAGTATTTTAGTTTGTAAGAAGGCTACTTCCATCTTATATTAACCTTTATAACTGTTGAGATTTTAATGATTGCTCAGAAGGTGTTTAATTTCCTATAGTAGGAGTTCTGGCTGCAAGGCATGCATATATTAATGCACTCATTGCAATACATTATTGTTTCCGTAGTAACATCTTACTTATTTGTATGGTGGATGTTTCGGAAACATATTTCTTTTTGTAAAAAGTGTGCAATTATTGATGGGAGGTTTTGTTTCCACATAACATTTATGGAAGGAGTCTCCAGTGTCAGTACATTGTAACAGACGTAACGCTGTAACTTGACGTTTTCTGACACTGGAAAGTCTGAAAAAAAAAAAAAAGACACTGGATGTGGGACTGCATTTTTTTGTCTTATTAACTTCATAAGAGAGAAAAAAAGCCAAGCTTGGGAGGGAGAAACTGTGTATAGCTGCTGTAATGTAACTGATAACATGACTTTCCACAATGTTAAATGTAACTATAAATGGTTAAAACAATATCATCTAATTAATTGAAATTTTTAATCACTGGCAATTGTTGGAGATTTAGGAATACATTCAATGCTGTGGTGTGGTGTGGTGTGATGAAGCCTAATGTAAAGCAGAGTTACTGTTATCATCCAAACTAGATTGTGGTTTTTTTTCCCCTAATAACAAAATGACCAGAAGTTTTTTATTCCTTACAGGTGAAAAGTACCATGAGTTATGGTCTAATTTCTGTAAAACAAGTCATACTTCTAAATTTGAATAATGACTCTGTAAAGCTGTTAATATTCAGATTATTCTGTCTGCATAGTAGGAGAGGTGACGGTGCAAAAACAAAAAGAGCTCTAAAATATGCAAATTCATCATCACAGTATATTTAATCTCTGCTGAATTACCCCCCATACACACACTCTGTCTTCCCTAATGTTACACCAGCAGCATAATATTAGATAATTATACTGTTTTATAATAATATTGGCTTTATAAAAATGATGCGTTTATTGATTACCTCGAGTTATTTTAAGTTGAGTTGCTATGGAAACTAGAAATTTGGTTTCCATGGACTCAACTGGTAATCAGCTCATAATATGGGATGCACTCTGGGTTTAAAGCTTGTACAGTAAAATACAGTTTAAACCAAGATTTTAGGCTTTTGGCCTAAATACGTTTGATGAATTAAGGTTGGTATCTTGATCAGAACTGATCATGATGTTAGTGCAGATCATATGGTGTACTGAAATAAGAAAATATAACTCCTGAAATGTGAAATGAAAGTTTAGCTTTAGCTGTAAGCCTAATGATTAAAGGTTCAATAATCTTGTCACTTAAAAAGATGTTTCTTTATATAGAACAGCAACTCCATATCATCTCTCTGTTTACAGCCTGAAAAATAGAAATGCAATGAGGAATTACATCCACTTTTGATATGAAGTCAGTTTAATCTTAAAAAAAGTCTCCTGCTGATTGTTTTTCATTAACGATAAAGCAATGCAAGAGCAATTTAAGAAGAGCAAGTCAGGGTTTTTACTGTGGCACCTTCTCTTAATGTTGCAAATATTTCATGTTTAATCCATTTCATGTTCATGATTGCTTCCATCTGGCTAATAATCTTCTCCATATTGACCAACTGGCCAGGGATAAAACCAGAAAAATAATGAGAATAGGTATGATCACAGTGGACACAGAGATTTTTAAAACTATTGGACATCCAAATTATTATTATTTACGGCAGGTTTTTACCAGTACATTTTAAGCATACAGTATAGTGACCACTAATCAAAAAAACAAATCTGGTCACCTCCATCCTCTACAATTTTGTACCAATAATCTCCTGTTTCTTTGAAAAATTCTGGAGAAAGTTGTGCTGGTACGATTGGGATCTGCTGACAGGATGCTTCTGGTTATTCTAAAGTCAAGGTTGAAGCACAGACGAGCTCATGCCTTTGCAGTCATGGCCCCCAAACTCTGGAACGATTTGCCTCTGTATTTTAGGTGGCCCCTACACTGCCTGATTTTAAATCCTGTCTTAAAACACACCTTTACTCCTTGGCTTTTAAACTGGTTTTTGACGTTTTATTGTCTTGTTTTATGCTTTTTGCTACTCTGATTATACAGCATTTTGATCACCTGCTGCTGTTTTTAAATATGCTTTATAAATAAATTTGACGTGACTTTGACTTGAACTAAGAGCTGGACATATTGCATTCTCAATCTTGGTTTTACTAACAGTTTCTTTTAGATTTTCTGCATTTCCATTGCCTATTAGGCAAAGTAAAATTTTGCGTGCTACCATTTTGCCATATCTGTCCACTGAAGATGTACACAAAAAGGCCAAGTTTCTAGGAAAACACAGACAGTATGACTGAAATTCTTTCTGTTCTCAAAATCTGTTGGGATTTTATCAGTTGTGTTAAAAATGACCAATACTCAACGCAACAATACTAAAAAATTAATTTGAATAAAAGACAGCTGTGAATATGGAAGATATTTTACTGTAAACCATTAAGTTCATTTAAAAGCTGTTCTGTATACATTTTACTTTATTCCTATTATAGTGATCCAACTTCTTTGGCTTTTTATATCCCAAGATAATCATCAGGTATTAAAAGAAACAATGAGTCATTTCCTACATTCTCTACAAATTAGCTTTGGTAAGTATAGTTGGGTTTAAGCACCAGTAATTAGGTGCTGCATGTAATTACGTGTGCAGTTTTTGTAAGTATCGGAAGCGTTTCACCATGTTATATGCAATATGCACTGAATGGTAAGTCAAAGTTTCATACATTTTCTTGACATTGGTCTTATATAGTGGCCAAGTGGAAATTATATTCCCTCTGAAATGATAAATTTAGACAGCGAGAAGTAGATTTATGGATTTTAAGTGTCCCCCAGCCTCCGAAACTCTGAACACTTGAGTTAATGGTATAATGTATTACTACTGTATATTAAAATGGCAAATGCTCTGTAGCAAAGAATACAGGAGAACAGATAGCAAATATTATACCACAACATTGCTGAATTCTCTATTCTAATTGGCTGGAAAGTGTTGAATAATTTTCTATAAAAACATCTGCAAATCATTTGTTTAAATTAATGTACTCGTTCTAATTCATTATCATTTATAGTAACAACTTACGCAGGGATTTGTATGATGATCAATGCACATAAATGGATTAAATTAAAAATGCACAATTCTTGTAGTGCTTCCAAAAGCAAAGCATTATAGTGTTATCCGTTGGCTTTTTCTTCTTCCAGGAACGATAACTCAAAACAAGTTCATGTGAACTTCATTCCAACTTTGTTGTGTAGGTCTTGCAAATGACACAAGCTATGTTATTTTCATTTTGATATTCCACCCACTTCCCTCTTTTTTATCCCTCCATTTTTTCCCATAGACTTTGAATGGGAAAAACTGCTCCCATATAGTGAATTTTTGAAATTATACTTCCAAATTGAATGGACATGTTCTGGGCAATACTACTAAGCACGCCAGCTCTTTCAATACCTCTATCACTTCTGCTTTCTGTTTTTTTGTCATCCCTCACTTTTCCTCCCATTGGCTTCCAATCACTTTTTGAGGCCTAACTAGAGATTAAAAGCTAGGAACACCGAAGTTGGTAAATATCATTAGGTTGTCATACCTTACATACCTTTTTATCTGCTCCTCATTCTTTCTCTCTTTTTTCATCCTTCCATCCTCCCATCAGAACCCTCTAATTTTACTACTCCTACAAATTTTATGGTCATGAAACTTGGTCTATCTATCTATCTATCTATCTATCACTTCATTTCTTTATTTCTGTTTATCTTCATTTCTTCATCAATTTTCCATATCTTTCTTACTTTCTTTGTGTCTAAACTCCGTATAACCCCTCTTTCTTTCACTCACTTTCTCTTTTAATCACTGTATCTATCTGTCATGAATTCTCATTGTTTTGCTTTGGAAGCTCCAGTATTTCCTTCAGCAAATGCAAATCTATTTAATATTGTAAAGTGGATGGTGGCTGGTGAAAGCCTTAATTGGTAATATAAGGTGATTTTGGTCGGTGTTTGTGAATATGGAAATTTCCATGGACACAAACTCCAAAGAACTTTAGGATTCCTCATACACTTTTGGGGGGAAAAAGGGATCCACAAGGTTTCTTTGGAACCTTCTGGAAAAGGGAAACACTATTGTTAGCTTCTACTTAGAAACTTTTCTTTAAGAACTCCTTTAAGTTCTAGATTGAACCTTTTTATCTAAGAGTATATGCATGTTATGATAGCAGACACAAAGTCAGATGAGTCTGCAGGGAATGATAGCGTTGCTCTCCTTTGTTAGTTGCCTGCAGCTTTAAAGAGACATACAAATGTGTTTGTGCACAAGCGCTGCAAACACATTATGTAAGAAATGTTCCTCATAACTTCAGCTTTGGCAGCCAAAACAATTCCTTAAGGCTAACATAAATGTTATAAAATGTGTTTGTTTTATTCCTAATTACATTTTTGACACAGAATTGGTCAAAATACATAACAACTGTCACTGCCATTGTAAAGATTTATTGGAAAATATGAGTGTTTGGCAGAACCACAATATACAAATGCAGGTCTTGCAACACCAGAAGACCAGGAGAAGACAGTGGGGTGTGTGTGGTTGGGGATGTTTCCTATTTTCAAAATCTACAAAATTTTATATAAAATTTGGTATTCCAAAGATGTTTGGAGTCAAATTTGCAATTGACATAAGGTGATTTCACGTCAAATGAAAGCTATTATTGGGTATATCTAGCACAATTTGTACTGCCCAGATAGATATATAGAAAGATTGATTGATTGATTTCCTTCCCTCTCGCCAAAGTCATTCCAAATCCTCTTCACTACTTTTGTATAAATGTTAATCATAACCTGACTTTCGTTTTAAGTTGCTAAACTAATTTCACAGTATTAAAAGCCATTATAACCATTATATTGATTACCAATTTTTTTCTTTCTCTAGACCTTTAAACATAAAGAATCAAGACTTCACTTGCTGGGCGGCACAGTGGTGCAGTGGTTAGCACTGTCGCCTCACAGCAAGAAGGTCCTGGGTTCGATCCCTGGGTCACCTGCCTTTCTGTGCGGAGTTTGCATGTTCTCCCTGTGCATGCGTGGGTTTCCTCCAGGTGCTCCGGTTTCCTCCCACAGTCCAAAGACATGCAGATTAGTGTGCGTGTGTGGCTTTTTGTCTGTGTTGGCCCTGTGGTGGGCTGGCGACCTGCCCAGGGTGTACCCACCTCTCGCCCGAAGATGCTGGGATTGACTCCAGCTTCCCCGTGACCCAGATGGATAAAGCGGTATAGATGGATGGATGGATGGATGGACTTCACTTGATGAATGGTTTGGAAAAAAAATATTATAATCACAACTACAATGGAATGAATGTTAATGTCCCCCTATTTTTGTTGTTAAATATGGAAATAAATCCTGAGGGAAAATCCTAAAGGGACATGAATTTATGATCACTATATGTTGAAATTGGTGAGCTGCTTGTTAAAGACTGAAATGAAATGGTGGCCAGAGCAAATACTATTTATAGTCAGTAATTATACATATAGAAACATATAGATACATATAGAAATCATGGATTTTTGCAATACAAGCAACAGCAATGCAAACAGAGATGGCATTAACGTTATGTCCATTGCTCATGAAGAATCTTGACTCTAGACAAGAGGCAAAATGATCAATCAGTCTCCTCTTGGTTTCCCTAATATACGGCTGATGAAGGACTTCTGTCATATTTCTCACATTTACAAATATGTATTCAGTATCAGTATTCAGACATTTTTTTTTTTAAACTATAAATGTTAGACAAAAACTTATATATTCACCAGCAACATATTATGGAACAGCACACTGATAGTGAGTAAGACTCCTGTGCTGTCAAAACAGCCTGAATTATTCATGATATTGTTTGATTCTTCCAAGTGTTGGGAACATTATTTTGGGATTCTGGTTGACATGAGTGCGTCACATAATTACTGCAGATTTGTCAGATGTCCACTGTTGCCTCAGATTCCTGTTTGTGGAGATGCTTTTCTGCTCACCACAGCTGTAAAGCGTTCGAGTTGGTGTAGCCATCCTGTCAGCGCTGGTCATTCTCCTCACACATTTCTTAACAGCAAGTTGTTTCTGCTTGTAGAACTGCTGCTCACTTTTTTTGCATCACACTGTGTAAACTGTAGAGACTGTTGTTTATGAAAATCCCAGGAAATCATCAGTGTCTGAAATGCGAAATCATCAGTGTCAAAAAGATCACATTTTTCCCTGATTCTCATGTTTGGTATGAACATTAACTGAAGCTCTTGACCTGTATCTGCATGACTTCATGAATCATACGTAGGGCTGTGCGATATGAATAAAATCTCATTTCCCGAATTTCATATCTGAATAACAATACATATCACGCTGTAGCACATAATCTGTTAATTCACAGAATAAATAAATAATGAACAAAACTCTTTTTTAATTAAAAAAGCAGGAAAGAGTTCAATAATAAGTCTAAACCTGGTGCATATTTTGTTGATACTAATGGTCGTAAAATCATTAGCATTAGTCATACAGTGTTTAAAAAAAAAAGCTAGTTACCAAAATAAAACCTTTTTGATTCACAATAATACTACTAATAATGAAAGTCATTTTACACAGGCATCCTGGTCTTAATGACAGTATTGATTTCTTAATACACAACATGCTTACTTGTAACTGGGCTGGGTGGGAAGAAAAGTCTACCACTAATCCGTAGCTAATTACCCTGTCCATGCTAACCTAGCCTTAGCAGCGCTTAGCAGCTCAACAGCTGCTCAACCATCCGAATGATAAAAAAATATTGCCATAAAGAATGTGAATTGTGACCTAACAAAATAAACAACAGAGCATAATATGAAACGCTAGACATCTTTCTTATTACACGATATATATATATATAAACGCGGCCAGTCAAAAGTTCGGACACACCTTCTCTTTCATAGGTTTTTCTTTTTTTGTTGTTGTTTTCTACATTGTAGAACAATACTGAATACCTCAATCTATGAAGCAACACATATACTGAATTATGTAGTAAACAAAAAAGTGTAAAAAAACAAAAACAAAATATGTTTCATAT
>JAQQZU010023694.1:0-14166 GCA_030068025.1 Parauchenoglanis punctatus | reverse complement strand
ATGTATTGGATATTCATAGGACAGAGGTGTTTGCACTTTATAGTTTCTGAGTAACTTGACAAGCAGCATTTTCTTTCTCATTAACATTGAGAGAGAAAAAATAGGCTAGTAAAACACTGATTATTTATAGCTTCTATACCGTAAGTGATAACAGGAATTAACTTGTCCCGTGAGCATTCCACGATATAAAATGTAACTGCAAATACTTAAAATTAAGCCATGTCATTTGTTAATCAATAAAAATAATGTTCAAGAGGGCAATAGTTGATTAATTTCCTAACAGCGCTTCCTGCTGTGTTTCATTCCATGGTTGAAAATATTTAAATAATGATAACTCAAAATCCACAGACACAAACTTTAATAAAGTCGCAATTTTTTTTTTTTTTAAACACAGTTGAACAAAACCATCAAAAAGACCAAGAATATCAACTGGATCCCAATACCCACTAAAAAGAATCAGGATGTTAAGGCCAAGCAGGTCTGCAGCATAGCAGGCTGGGGGAAACAATCTGAAAATAGTAGCCCAAGTGATCATCTCAGGGAGGTCAATGTCACTGTCATGGACACAAAGGTCTGCGAGAAATCCTGGACAGCGCCTTTCCCTGTCTCCAGTTTGCTGTGTACTAGAGGTCATGGAGGGTTTTGCCAGGTATAAAGCCAAGTATCTTATACCATTTTAAATACAGACATTACACTTATCACACAGGCAAGATGGAGAGACATTAATGACAGATGCTTCTTGCTTACAGGGCGACTCTGGAGGTCCTTTGGTGTGCAAGAACACAGCCGTCGGTATTGTTTCATTCCATGATTCTAAAAACTGCCAATCTCCAAAGTTGCCCTATGTCTACACCAAAATTTCAAAATTTCTGCCTTGGATTAATTGTATTTTAGGAAAAATGGAGTGAGCTATTATTTCAGATTTTGTTTTTGTTTTATACACCCTTTTTTCATGAAAAAAACTTAAGTCAGTGTATGGGCTTGTATTTATCTCTTGTATGGGGCAACTTGCTATTTATACTCCAACCACATGGGGACTAAATATGTGTTTTCTATGTGACAGTAAAATAAAGTCATTGTAAAACAGTGGAGCAGCAAAAGAACCTCACAAATCATTTTGCCACTTTGTTGTGCTTTTTAAAAACACAATTAAGAATAAATAAACTAATTAAAAATGATTAAGTAAAATATTTAATGCAAAAAAAATCTATTAAAAAATCAGTTTTCTCTTTTGACTTTATTTGTATTTATTTTCCTGAATTTATTTATCTACTTATTTATTTACATTCCATTTTTCTACATTTGATCGGTTGTTTGTCCATATGCTAATGAAGGGTGTGTTTTTCTTCTTCTTCTTCTTCTTCTGCCTTTTTTACACTAAGGCACAGAAATCAAAACCGGATATGATAAACCAGTACCTTTTTATTTATTTTTTTACCTCCCTAGTGGTCAACTGTGGTACTGCACAGGACCTTTTAAATATCTTTTTAGTTCCTTACGGTATTTTTTGTTTTATTTAAAAAAAAATAAAATGCATTAATATGATCTATTATGGACATTTATAAATGGACTGTTATTTCAACTCACAAATAATTACATGATTACACAATTCCTGACATATTAAGAAAACTGTTATGGGGAAAGATTCCCGAGGTGGTTAGTGGATGGGAATCCTAGCCTGTTGGCCCAAAAGAGCATGATGTAAATGGAACCAAGTTGCGTGGATGAATTAAATGAGATTGTGAGGAAGTGCCTGTGCAGTCGGTCTCGGCAATGACCTTGCCGAGGTGGGGATTCGAACCGGCACGCTCCGGCTGTTCGCGTACGGGAATTAGCTCGCTTAATAGCCCCTGTGTGTCAAGCTGGAATAATTATATTATGCTATATTATATAACATGATATAATATTAGGTACTATAATAGAATGTATAACTTATGTATTTTATATATATATATATAGACCCCATAAACCCACACATACCCCCACACCCCCCCCCACACACACACACATACATGCATATATATGTATATGTATATGTTATAATATACAATATATGTTTATACAAATATATGTTTGCTTTTCTTCTCAACCAAAATCTCTCTTCTGTCTCTTTTATACCCAAAATGCATATATCGCTTTTCTTTCAACCAAAATATATCGTCCGTGGCCTTTAAACCAAAATATATCTTCTCCCCCTTTTAAAAACAAAATCTTTTCTCTGTCTTTATTTTAAACCAAGCCATTCAATTATCTCTTTAGATCTCTTTTTTTTTCTTTTCTTCTTCTCTTTTTCTCGTTAGAAATGGCAGCGTGGCGCGCAACATATAACGTCCGCGCGCCGAGCTGTGTAGCTTGGCGTCTTTTAAGCATGGCTCACAGCTGCGGCGCGTCTCCCCCGATTGCGGCCACATGATCGTCGCCTAGCGACTGGGCCTACATTAGGACCCCGGATTGGCCGCGGCAATCCGCCTGTGAGGTGACTGGCGATGCCACAATGGCTCGCTATGTTACAAAAACAAAATATTATAAAATCTTAGCAAAAATAATAATAGCTTAATTTGCTTGTTTTGTTTTGTTTTGTTTTTTTTTAAATGTGTTTGTTGCAACAGAAGACTTTTTTTGAAGACAGAAAGAGGAAATTGTTCATTTCTCACCCTGACAGGTTATCTTTAGTGTACAGAGTGTAACTCAAATGAATAAAATGACAATGTACAAAGGCAAAATGTACACTACAGAGGATACAAATGAATAGGCAGGGGCTGAGGAGATTCAATCATAATTTTCATGAATATTCTCTTCTCAAAAATACTATTTGAGAAAGTGGCATGGTGGTGTAATGGGTCCAGGTTGCCAGGTTCAGCTGAGTTTGGTTACTGTCTGTGCTGAGTTTCACATGTTCTGCACCTGTCCAAGTGGGTTTCCTCGGGGATCTCCGGGCTTCTTCCTACCACCCAAAAACATGCCAGCAATAAATTGCCCCTTTCTGTAAATGAGTGTGAATTTGTGTGCATGTGTGTGATGTGTGTGAAGAATGATTTAATCTAAGTGGTGTAATGATTGATTTATTTATACATGGTAAGTTTCTGAGTGTGAGCATTTATGAAGTTTCTTGCATTGATTTGTTGTTTTCTGGTAACAATGTCCTGTTGGTTACTGCCTACGACTATGATTACATTTTAATGGTTGCTACAGTTAGCCTTCTGCCAGTGACTGAAAAGATGTGAGATTAAATCCTAACATTTGACACTGTTGGGCCTTTGTTGGGCCTTAACCTATAAATGCTTGATTGCTTATGTTGGTTTGGAACAAGTCTATCAAATGAATAAATGTGTTTGGGTTAGTTTGAAAAAAAAAACTGTTTAACTTTCACTATTTTTTGCTTGTATTCCCTAAATCCAGACTGGCGTTTCCCCAACTGGAAGCCATTTCCATTAGTTACTCTCTTCTGATTAAAATGTGGGAATATTAACAGATAAAAACATTAATGAATACATTTTTATTTTTATTTATGCATGCAAGGCCCTTTCAACCTCTTCTATCTTTAACAGACCACCCAAAACCTCATGTCTACTTAAGCCACGTCATCTTGCATTGGAAGTGTGTGGTTGGCTTTGCACTGCAGGGTCGTGTTTTTAAAGATCGGTGGTCTAGAGTTGCAATGCCTCTGTGCAGACATGACACTTTACCGTAAGCCTTTTCTTTCTGACAACAGGAAAATGGTGTGTGGTGAGAAATTCTTACTCAGCTAGACATGGTCGAGTCAGAGGATCTACATATCAGCAAACAGCATTCTTATGCAATTTTATTTGTAATCATTGACTTTGCAGCTTATTTTCCAGTGAAACCACTAGCAAAACCTCACAAGATTAAGAACCATAACACACAAGACTTTATATGCATACATGCAACCATTTAGTCCATATGCAACTTTTCTGAATTTTGTTTGGAACTGAACTGGACTAAACAAACTATTCCTTAATAATGTAGTGGAGGACAAATTGAATATAGCTTGCAAAATTCATTTACAAATAAAAACTGTGAAAGTTGTTATTGTATAAGTATTAACCTTTCTTGAAACTCCCTCAATTAGTTGCCCTCAAAAGTCACATAATTATTTCAACAGTGAGTGTTCAATTGAAGTGAAAGTTTGTTAGAGAACATACCCAAACAAGCAATATCACAAAGACCAAGGACAAAATACTGGAAAAGTATCAATCAGGGTTTATTCTAAACTTTGGCATCCCACAGAGTACAATTAAATCATTATTAAATAATTTTAAGAATATGGTCTAGAGGAGGCCATCCATCAAAATCAGTGATCGGGTACAGAGGGGGTGAATACATATACAAGTGACTGTATCTGTAAAAGGAGGCAGCATATGTTGGAATGCATTTAAAATTGGTGGTAATAAAATTTGTCAGCTTGAGAGGAGAACTGGTACATCAAGAAGATAAGCAAAAAAGAATTGCTGCTTTCTGAAAAGAAATGAACCTTTTAGAGTTCAGGAGGAAAGACAGTTTCAATTTCCTGAGTCAATTTAAACCATACAAAATCTATGAAGTATAATAACTTGTCTTTTTTTATGTTATTTGTATTATTTGATGTTTGAGAAAGTGGTACATGGCAGAAGAGGTAGAATTTCTGCCTCAAAGCTCCAGGAACCAGTTGGATCCTGGCCTTGGGTTACTGTGTTTCATGTGGGTTTCCTCTGTTTCATGTGGGTTTCCTCCTTCCTGGTCGGTAGCTGAGCGGGTAGATACATTGGTTAGAATTTTCCCCTTGGTGTGAACGTGTGTATGCATGTTGCCCTCCAATGGATTGGCATCCCATCCCCTTGTCCTCGGTATTCTTGGCATAGACCCTTAGATAGATTCTTGGGATAGACCTTGGGATAAAACCCTGAACAGGATAAAGTGGTTCACAAAGATGAATGAATGAACAATGCCTAAGAAACTAAACCAATAACTGGCCAATAAATATTTAAAAATTCTAAGAGGGAGTCATGAAAATTCATGTATATATGAGCTGTCAGTTTATTAGGTACACCTACAATGTATCTACACTCATTGAACATTTTATTGGGTGAACCTACATCTGTGGCTATGTTCAATTGATAAGTTCTCTACCTCATTCCAATGCAAAGAGACACTGAACTGAGATTTTCTGGGTAGAGGACAATTCTCAGCACAGCAATGACACTTTGTGTGTGTGTGTGGCATTGGCACAAGTGTCTCAGTCACAGCAGCATTGCAGGGGTTTTTAAGCAGTGTGCACACATTGTACTGTTTTCTGTGGATTTTTTTCATGCACATGTCATGATCAGTCACCCTTCATCTGGATCATGCGTTCACTGCATTGCTGGATATGCCTGTTGACAGATTATGTTTAACTCAGCCTTTGACAAAGGAGTGTTTAAAAAAATTTCAACAACCCCCTTATCATCAGTACTGAGAAAATAAACAAATGAAAAATTAGTACTGTGGTCCTAAGGAGCAACCTTTAGTAAATTTGATCCAAATAATTTAAAAGGGGTGAAAAGTTCTGTCAAAAAAGCAGGTCATGCCATGTGTATGAATAATGTGTAAGAGGTGACTGCATGTTTGTGGTAGGATGAATCTTCTGCATAATTCTGCTGCTTGCTGTGGTTTAAGTGTCCTGACCTTTAATTGTACAGCATGTGCTCAGAACCCACTGCATTTCTCTACTTAATACGCTAAACACTGAAAATGGTGTACCATGCATCTTATACTGAAATTTGCACAAATTGTAAATATGATACTGTAATCTGTAAATTACTGCAAAAATCATCAGATCTCCTGATCCAGTATCTGCACTATTTAACTCCTTTTACTCATCTACCTTTCTGCTTGTTATAATGTATGTGTGCATACAGTAAAGCTTGCTCAACCAATGAAATAAAATCATATTTATTTTGTAAATTTTGAATTTGTATAGGAGTAAGGTATAAATATAGTTTAATTTTCAAGCTGAGTAAGGGTTGAAATGAAACAGGGATGTACATGTTCCTTTGTGCTCTGATCAGATCCCTGTTTTTGGTACTTAACAAATATAATAAACCCAGATAAATTCACAGTGAAACAATTTCTAAAGTATTTATGTTCCTGAGTGGCACTGTGATGCAGTGTATGCAGGTAATGTTGCTGGCTAACATTTCTGTCTGTGTGGAGTTTTAAGTGTGTAAGTCTAAATATAAAGTTTCACAAAAGTTTAGTTGGATTACTCTTTTCTTTTTTGTGTGTGTGATTAGGATGACAATTTAGAATGACAGTTCACAAATACCAAGTCATACTACAAGGATTTAACAGCACTTCACTTACAGCAGAGATGTATAAACACTTGCCTAAAGAAAAAAACCACAATAAGCAGGTGATGCAGCGAGTCTATATGTGTAAGGGGCATAAGTCTTTGACTCTGTGTTAGTTAGTGGCAGGATGAAGACATTACACATACTGCTGCTTGCTCCAGCTTTCAGCATCCTTGCTTTCAAAGGTAAGCATTTATTTCTGAATAATAATGAAGAATACTACACAGATTTTAGCACATACAAATGTAACTGGACATAACTTTTTGATACGCTGAAGTCTTTGTATGTTGTGCGCATTGTATATTCTTACACTTAAATAAATTGTGATTTAATGTCTACTTTCTTAATCTACTCCTCTTCATTTTTGTTTCAAACTGAATCAAGACTAATAAGCCTTTTTTTAGCCACACATGGAGAGGAAATCATACATGGCAAGAAAGCCAAGAAAAACACACTGCAGTACATGGCATCTGTACAGACAAACAGCAAGCACATATGTGGGGGATTCCTCATAAACCCCAGCTATGTGCTCACTGCTGCCCACTGTGACAGTGAAGAGTAAGCTACTCATTTTGTGTGTTTCTTAAAAAGCAGAAGTGTGTGGTTTATTTGTTTCAATATGACCAGATATCTGTCACATTCTTAAATACACAGAGATCTTACTGTGGTCCTCGGGTCTCAGAACATTGATCCAAAAAGGAATGATCTGGGAAGATACACAGTAAAAAGCAGGCACATACACCCATCATACAAGAAAATTCCCCGTTATGGGTCTGACATCATGCTCTTGAAGGTACGGATAAAGCTATTAAACTACATTCAGTATTCACAGAGTGTTTTGTATTGATTATGATATAGAATTCAGATAAATAAGTAATATATTACAAGCAAAAATGCTGTTGTACTGAATATCAGCATAATAAATCAGTTGGACTGAATATCAGTACAAATGATGATTGAGAGTGTGCTTTTACCTTTATACAACAATTCTAATGAACAAGAAATTACTATAAAATAACTGATTTCAGACATAATATGCGTTATTTATTTATTTATTTATTTATTTATTGATTGATTGATTGATTGACGGATTGATTGATAGCTCTGTCAGCAAAAATAGTTCTTAAAGAATCAATAGCTGGATAGAGCATTGCCAGTTGCACAGAACTGCCACTGCCACAGAACTGCCACTGCCATATGCATAGAATTATTACATAAACTTCCCACCCAGTGATGTCCCAGTGCTGTTATACCAAATATAATCCCTTTTGGAAAGCCACTTGTTCAATCAAATTGGACCAGAGATAAATGTTGTGTAATCATCTTTATAAGTGCTGCTGAATTCTCAAATCTGATCGATAGGGTCAAACGTTTCGTAAAGAAGCGTGTATTTAACATTATTGCAAGACTCTGCAGTGTCATTGTTTTGTAGTGGTCAGTGTGAGCTCCCCCAAAGGAAAGCCTTCATTGCAGAGGAGTTGGTACTTTCCAGTTTCTCTGTAAAGTGACAAGCTATGTTGTCTGGTGAGGGTGGAGGAAGAACAACTGTTTAAAGCTGCTATAATGTGTGTTTTATTGCTAACATATATACATTCTGTTACAAAAACAAGCTTTCAGAGAAAGTCAAGCTGAATAAAAATGTGAAGATTGCCAAAACTCCAAACAAGGGTCAACGGATCAAGCCCAACACTAAGTGTCAGGTTGCAGGATGGGGGAAGACTGAAACCCAGAAAAGGGTGAATGACCTCCTGGTGGCTAATGTGTCAACTATAAATATTGCAATCTGTAAGAAGGAATGGGCCAAAGAGTATGAACTCCCTGCTAATGTTCTGTGTGCAGGAGGCTACATAACCAAAAGTGGAGCATGCCAGGTACGTTGACGGAGACATTTAATGTCTCATGAAATCTTATTAAATAATGAGAAGGTTGAGATGGTGCTATAAAATCCCACATTAGAAACATTTGTGCTATTTGTGCTGTTTTGACAGGGTGACTCTGGTGGGCCGTTGGTATGCAAAGGTCTGGCAGTGGGCATTGTGTCCTTCAATTGTCACAAAAATTGCAATTATCCAGATCTCCCTAATGTCTATACTGAGATTTCACCATACACCAATTGGATTAACAAGGTGATCAAAGGAAATGCTTAAGGTGTATTTTTTTCATGTGTTGCTTAACTTAATGTCATGAAATTGGTTCAAAATTTGCCATTCTTAAATAAACATACAGTGGCAGAAAAAGAGAGTGAATTCTTGACTCTTTTTAACAACTAAAATGTGTTTCTGGAGCTTCTCTCTTGTTAAGTGAACAGTAATATCAAGTAGTCAGAAATGGGTTTGTATCTCAAGTATGATTTTTTTTCAGTATGGTCGTCACTTGATTTAAAAGAAGGCAAAATTCTTATGAAAGGTGGGAAAAAGTGCTGTTTCATGAACTAACAGCCTGACTGAAACAGAAACTTGAGCCCCAGATGGGAGAGCTGTTCAGCAGAAACCACACTAACGTTACGCCACCACTGCACACATTATATAAACAGCCTTTAGGAGTAGGCAAAAGGCATTCATTTAATCATATGAGGTGACTCTCATGTTAGTATATAAACAGAACAATTGTTATGATGTGGCATTTTGTTGCACTTGTATCACTGTTGGTTTACAAAACCACATTCTGCCTGGTTAATGAGAAATACAAGTGTGAAACTTGCCTTTTGCTCTTACAGCACTGCGTGAGCTCTCGTCATGGGCAAATTTCACACAGCTCGCATAGTGTACACAATTTCTCTTCACACAGTGCAATCACATAAAGGCATACAACAACAACAATAACAGCAATAATAATAATAATAATAATAATAATAATAATAATAATAATAATAATAATAATGCACTACAGAGCAATTGTGATAGATTTTGTACTTCAGGGTGCTGTATAATCAAGTAGTAAAAATCTTATTAATCTTATTTTAAATAAATAAAAATGTTATAGAATGCAGAAGGATAAAATAAAAATGAAAGGAAAATATAAACATCCATAAAAGGGATGCAAATATTTCACGATATGTTTTCACAAAATTACTAATCTCTGGAGTTTACATAGAATGGAGCGAAAATTAAGAAAAAAAATCAAGGGGAAACCTTCTGCTGGATATGCCTTTTTAATGAAAGAGCTGATAGAAGAATGACCAGACAGGTTTGAGCTGACAGGAAGGCTAGGGTATCTTAAATAGCCACTCTTTACAGTCATATAGAGCAGAAAAGCAGCTCAGAATGCTTAACTGGAAAAACAGCACCTGGGCTGATGCAGCTCAATTTCTGTTGTAAAATGTAGATGGCAGGGTCAGAATTTTGCATCAAGAGGATGAATTCATGGACCAATTCTGCCTTGTTTCAACAGGTCAGGCTGGGGGTGTAGGTGTCATGGTGTGTGGAATGTTTTCTTGGCACATATTGGGCCAATTGAGCATCACTTGAATGTCACAGCCAATCTGAGTATTGTTGCTAACCATGTACATTCTTTAATTACCACAGTTTACCCATCTTATAATGGCTACTTCCAGTGCAGCATGAATAGACAGCTGACAAATCTGCAGAAGTTATCTGATGCGATCAAGTCAACATGGACCAGAATCTCAAAGGAATGTTTCCAACATCTTGTGGAATCGGTGCCATGAAAAATTCATGACCAATAGGCCTCACTCAGTATTGTATTCCTATTAAAGTGGCTATGAGTGTAGATAGTGAGACTGAATGAAGTTGGTTGCCTGTCCGTGTGAAGCAACTTTTAACCACAGAAAAGACAACAGACTGCTAACATAATCAGGCAGAAAAGTACAGTAAAGTACAGCACATAATTCTCACATCTGAGAGGTTTTTTTTTTTTTACACTCGTCTTCGTGCACCACATCTGTACTATTTATGTAACATTTTCAATTGCTGAAAAGACCAGAACACCTGATTACTTAAAACTCACTTATAACAGAAGTCTAAACACAGTTTTGTTGGACAATCTGATGACAGGGACTCATACTTTAAATGTCAAAATTAACCCAGTTCCATAGATTGTTGCTGTACATCCCTGGAGATGCAATACTATGTCAAGATCTTGTGATCTCCTGGACAACTCTGAAATCTCACCATCTGAGCACACAACCTTGAGGTAATCTTGGACAACCAGCTATCCTCCTTGCCTCACATCATTAAATTGACTCACTTATGCAAGTTTTTCATTTATCCTTTACAACATCAGCAGGATCTGACCATTTCTTTTCACTCAGGTGCTTGCATGGTCTCTTGTCATTTAGAGACTAGATGACCCCAACCTGCTCATGGCAGACCTGCTCCTCTGCACCATCCTATATGTGCTACAGATCCAGAATGCAGATGCACAACTCTGCAGGGGTGAAAAATACTTGAATAATTTTATTTTGTTTAAGTATCATTTTTCCATTTTTATACTTTCACCAATTATTGAAATTAAATAATTGTACACTTACTCTTACTTAATTACCTTTCCAAAAATAAACCCCATTATTTTTCACTGCTTACATTTTTTATTTAACTACTTGTTACAAATCTTAAATGTCTTTTCTTCTCTCATCCAGCCAACCAAGTGGGCTCAGTTTAGCATCTAGTCATGTTAGTTTAGCAACAAATAAAGTTCATCAATATAGAAAAAAAACTATAAAAAAAATACACTTATGACAGCTGTGATCTTCACATGCTACAGAATGTATTGCTATAGCTATCCATGTGCATTTAATGATGGATTAGACACCAGATTGCAGTTAAACTTGAGGATGAGCCCTTAAAGCTCTACCTCAAAAAATGTTTCAATATGCTGTAGTAAGCAAAGACTTGTATAAAATGATGTGTCTCCTTTATATCCCCAGGTATCTAATTTTAAAAAAAGCATGTTGAGGTAGTTTAATTTTCCAATATTAAGGGGCTATTAAATGAAGTTCTAGCTAATTTAAAATGCTTTAAATAACGTTCAGATCATTATTCACAAGAAAACATGATATTCATTAATTTCATCAGTTACAAACTTTTACTTTTTAGTATTGAGTTCATTTTAAAGTAGGTTTTTTACTTTGACTGAGTACATTTTTTGGTTGGACACATCCAGACACATTATGTATACTTTCACTTAAGTATAATTTCTCAGAACTTTGTCAAGGCAAAATGTGAATTACTCTGTTCCATGTCTAAACACAACCCTGATTTTGGCTCCTGTATGACAAATTTGAAAGCAGTCTGTAACATCATTACACTGAATAAGTTCACACTGCACATTTGAGCATGAGGTTTCATAAATGCTTTGTCTGTTCGGAGTAATTAAAGTTACATTTCACATTTACAAATCACATTTCCAGAATTTAACAGCACTTCCACTCGAAGCAAAGTGGGCTGCGCACTATTGCCAAATAAAGAAAACCACAATAAAAGGTCGTGCAGTGAGCCTTTAAAAGGTGAGTTTTTGACTCAGTGTTTGCTAGTTGCAGGATGAAGGCGTTGCACATACTGCTGCTTGCTGCAGCTTTCAGCATCCTCGCTTTTAATGGTAAGCACTCATTTATGAATAATAATGAAGAATACCGCATAGCTTCTAACACATACTAATGTAACCAGACATTATGTTTTTTGATATGCTGAGCTCTTTGTATGTTGTGTACTTGCACACATTGTGATTTAATGTCTGCGTTTTAAAATTTACTCCTCTTCATTTTTGTGAGTGAATGTGAGAAATTGTCAAACTGAATCTTACAAGACTTACGTATAAACCTTTTTCCAGCCACACATGGTGAGGAAATTATAAATGGCAAGAAAGCCAAGAAGAACACCCTGCAGTACATGGTATCTGTACAGTCAAACAGCAAGCACAGATGTGGGGGATTCCTCATAAGACCCAGCTACGTGCTCACTGCTGCCCACTGTGACATAAAGTAAGCTACTCATGTTTCTTAAAAAGCAGAAGTGTGTGGCTTTATTTGTTTCAATTTGACCAGATATCTGTCACATTCTTAAATACACAGAGGCCTAACTGTGGTCCTCGGGACTCAGAACATTGATCCGAAAAGGAATGATCTGAGAAGATACACAGTAAAAAGCAGGCACATACACCCATCATACAAGAAAAAACCCAGTTATCAGTCTGACATCATGCTCCTAAAGGTATGGATTAATCATTTAATTTATATTCACTAAGCCTTGTCATATTTAATCCTTACAAATAATGTGAATTCTGTTCAAAAACAAGCTTTCAGAGGAAGTTAAGCTGAATAAAGGTGTGAAAGTAATCGAAATCTCCAGCAAGCACAAACCAGTCAAGCCCAATACCAAGTGCCAGGTTGCAGGATGGGGACTGACTGAAAACAAGGAAATGGTGAATGACATCCTGGTAGCTGATGTGTCAACCATAAATATCACAGTTTGTAAGAAGCAGTGGAATAAAGTAAAAGTGGAACTTCCAGCTAATGTTCTGTGTGCGGGAGGCTACGGAACCAAAAGTGGAGCGTGCCAGGTACGATAACAGAGATATGTTTGCTTCGTATTTTTTCTTGAACAATGAGAAGACTGAAATAAAACCTTTCTGCTATTTGTCCTATTTTGACAGGGTGATTCAGGTGGGCCTCTGGTGTGCCGTGGTCGTGCAGTGGGCATTGTGTCCTTTAATCTTCAAAACAACTGTAACTATCCAAATGTGCCTAATGTCTACACTGAAATTTCAGCTTACACAGACTGGATTAACAAAGTGATCAATGGAGATGCTTGAGGAGTATTTTATGTTTTAAATATTATGTAAATGCATTCATTTTGTAATCCTCTAATTATAGTCACATCTAATGTCTGATGCTTCTTCTCTGTTAAAGTTGTCCGAGAAAGCCCAAATTCACATAAAGGGAGGGACACAGTGCTGTTAACAGCACTGATGAAACAGATATTGACAGCTAGCCTGGAAAGCTGTTCAGCAGAAACCACAATAAAGTTACCACATCCTTTAAGCAGCTTTCAAGAGTAGGGTGAAAGGCAAAAAAAGTCTCACTTTGGAATATAAACAGAACAGTTGGTGTGTCATGGTTTCTTGTATCTCTATAAGTTTGGTAAACAGTCACATACTGCCTTCTTTAGGAGAAATAAATGTAAATATATGAAATTTACTATTTGTTCTTACAGCACTGCTAAAGTTCCATAAGTGAACACACACACATACGTACACACACATGAGCACATTATGTGCTTGCATGAGCTCTGGTCATGTGCACATCTGATACTAGAGTTCACACAATTTCTCTTCATTCAGTGCTCTCACATTAAGCACATTATAACTGTACCATAAAATAAATATAATAATAATAATAAAGTAGTAAAAATCTAATAAAAATAATGCAATAAAATATATAGGGATAGAAAAAAAATACAGGCTGATATAAAATGGACAAAAATTTATCTCTGTATTGGGATAATATATACAGAGTCAGCAAAAAAAAATAAAAATTATGCACACTTCAGGAACAAACAAAAGTTTCTTTAAAGCATTATTTAAGCGGCATGCCCAAGAATATTAATTTCTTTTTTTCTAAAACATTTTTTTGTTTTTCACATTGATTTTTGTTGGTTATTATATCACAATTAAAGTAGAAAAAGATCTGACATGATTTATCTTGGTTTCATTTTTCACATCACTAGTACTAGTTTTTTCATTTTATCAGGGGTGTTTAGACTTTTAACATCCACCTTATATACAGGTCCTTCTCAATAAATTAGCATTATTGTGATAAAGTTCATTATTTTCTGTAATGTACTGATAAACATTAGACTTTCATATATTTTAGATTCATTACACA